>JAJPUD010020111.1:0-25302 GCA_023553655.1 Myrmecobius fasciatus
TTTTTTTCTTGTAGATAGGATTTTTCTTGCACAACTTGTCAAGTATTCTAACATTATTAATATGTAGTGGACTTCCTGCCATCTAGGGGAGGGGAGGGGACTGGGGGTAAAATTTGTAATGGAAGGCTTTGTAAAGATCAATGCTGAGGAACTACCCATACATATGTTATACAAATAAAAAGCTTTAATAAAAAAAGAAAGAACACATGAAAGAGCTCAAAAAATTTCAAAATCACATAAAAGATGGAGAAGAAAAATTGGGAAAAGAAATGAATCATGCAAAGAATTAAGAAAAAAGAGTCAACGGCTTGGAAAATGAAAATAATTGCTTAAAAGGTAGAATCTGCCAAATGGAAAAAGAGATAGAAAATTCCACTAAAAAGAAACACTTCTTTAAAAAGTATAACTGGCCAAATGAGGGGGGAAAGTACCTGTCTTCAAGTCCTGTTTATGACACATATTGACTGAGTAACACTGTAAAAGTCACTGAGCCTCTTAGTAGCTCAAGTGGCCTTCAAAGAGAAATTACAGAGTAGTTGTTGACCCACATTGTTAGTGAAAATTCTTGCAGAAAAACTTTTACCAATGAAATCCCAGGTTGAAATCCAAAAAAATTAATTAAGTAAACAAACCAAAGACATAAAAAATGAAGGCAATTTTGTTTTACTTAAATGCAGAAATGTTTATCATTGGCTATATTATGAAAGCAAGACTTAGAAACAATGAAACATAATATAGTTTTCAATAAACCCAATTGCTGCTACTGCTGCTACTGCTACTACAGCTAACATTTATAAAGAACTTACTATGTGCCAACTGTGTTAAATGCTTTACAATTATTATCTTATTTGAACAAAGACATCCAATTTGACAGGAACAATTAGAAATCTGAAATCAGTCTTGCAAATTAAGTTTTAACCATATATTATTTCACAAGTCATAATAAGCTCCAAGTGGAAATATGGCATTAGATACAAAAAGCGAAATCATCTAAAATAAAAGGAAAGTAAAAGGACAATCTTATGCTATGGCAGGGGAAATTTTTTAACTAAACAAGGGGATGAAAAGATCATAAAAGATACAAAATCTTTAATTACATAAATTAAAAAACTAGAAAATGAGGAAGGATGTCTTCATAACAATTATCTCCAATATAAAACCAAAATTCAAGTGGAACAGAAAATTGATAAAAAAAATATGCATACTTTTCCCTTCTTGGTTGGCATCTTGTGAACATTCACAAGTTATCAATAATAATAATAATAAATAATAATTTATATCATGCCTAAAACATACCAGGTATTATGCTAAATGCTTAATATATATCTCATTTAATCCTTCACAACCCTCAGAAGTAATTGTTATTATTATTCTTATTTTACAAAAGGAAAACTGAGATAAAGAAAAGTTAAAATGACTTGCATAAGGTCAGAGAGCTAAATGTCCAACTCTGCCTCACTGAAGTCAGATTATGCACAAGTAAAAACATCATTCTTGTGATGTCATTGGCCCTCTTCGAAAATGAAGGACAAACAACAAAAATAAGAATTATTCTACCCTGAATAAATGATGAAAGTATATAAATACGTATTTTTTCTATAAGGAAATTCAAGCTATAAATGATCATTTGAAAGAATGCTAAAAAACACTAATAATGAGAGAAATAAAAATTAAAACAACTCTCAAATTCCACTTCACCCCAGATTGATAAACATGATAAAAAATGAAAATGTGCCATGATGAATTTTGGGGAAGACAGGCACCTTAATTCCGTTTTGGTGAAGCTGTGAACTGGTCTAAACTTTCTGGAAAATTATTGGTAATTAAAACTCAAAAAGTCACTGAAATGTAAAGCCCATTTCCCTAGAGACAATATTAGTAAGTATATTTCTACTAGAAATGCAGAGTGAATGTCCCCATGTATACCAAAATATTTATAGAAGCACTTCTAGAGAAGGCAAATAAAGAGGGGAAAAGGTAAATATATGTGTGTGTGTGTGTGTGTGTATATACATATACTTATATAAATAGGTTTTAAAAAACTTTGATTAAAAGATGTAAAATATTACTGTGCTATTTTTTAAAAAATGAATATGAAAAGTTCAGAAAAACTCAGGAAGATTTTCAAAAAGTGGTACCAGTACGGCAATTTACACAATGGCTGCAATAATGTATAAAGGGATAGAGGTAGAACATTGAAATAAATCAAAACTCTAATAAATACAGTTGTAACTTCAGAAAATTAGCAATGAAGCACACAATCCCTATCAAAGCAGAGAGGTGATAGTCTATAGGTACAGATTTGATTGACATATTTACTTTGTTTTATATAACTATATTTCTTTATTAAGAAGGAAGGGAATCATTGGAACAGGGAGGTAATTACAATATATACATATATATAATATATGTATGTATGTATGTTCTCTCTCTCTTTCTCCATATACTCACACATAAACAGTCACATATATGTATATATATGCATGCAATATGCACATGTATATACACACAAGCTATATACACACATATAAATCCATACAAGACATACTTGTTTACATATATGTATATAAACATGTATGTTTGTATACATGTACATGTATACATGTGATGTTTGTTTCTGTGTGAATGTAGACATGTACATAATATGACATGTGGCATGCATGCACATGTGTGTATGTGTGTACATATTCCTATGTATGTATATCTATAGATATATAAATATACATGATATACATAAAGTTTAGATCAACATATAAATATATGTATATTATAACATATGCATATGATTTGTACATATGTATGTATGTAATAGTATTTAAATAATGATCACAAAATATTTGAAATTTAAGTAAATTAACTGTACATGCATATATTTTCAGTTCAGATTTGAGTATAAAATTTTGATTAACTCAGTACTTAATTTGATACATTTTAAAAGTTGAGGCTTGAAAATATAAAAGATTTTACATGAAAGCAAAAGAAAATTGTCAGGAAAATAAAAAAAAATCTGCAGAGGAACCTCTAAAATGTTCTACAAAAGAATAAACATTCCAAATATCAGGAAAAATATATAATAATGAAGACAAGGAAAGGAATCCTAAAATTGTAAGTTATAATGTACAGAGTTTAAAAAAAAATCCAACTCACTGTGTGACACGGTTGACAAAACCTTAATTTTAAAATGAAAGGTAGCCCCCAGATCAAGATATTTAATTATGCTTCTTGCTGTGTGAACATCATCATGTACAAGTATATGTTTACAGGAGGATGTAGTAATGAACCATCCAGAATCATTTGAAACCCCAAATTTATGTAAGAACCAATGAGTACTTGGAATCTTCTGAAATAAAAGCACGTTATCAGGCATGGTAGCAAGAGCTAAAGCCATAGAACTATTTAAAATCTCAACAATTAGGAGGCTGCTATAACCAGGAATCACCACAGTCTTCATAATGTCAGTATTTTTAAATGTAGGAGCTTCATCTGTGATTTCTGCAAAAAGAGAAAAAAAACATGAGACATTTCAGTTAAGAGAAATGAATGTAGTTTTAACAGGAAAATGGATTAATACAACTGGCAAAAGAATTTTTTAATTGTACCTAAACCAAAGATCCTAAGACTAGATCTGAGTTATTCCATGACACAATAATATATTCCTTTTTTCTTTATTAAAGATTTTTATTTTTCAAAACATATGCATGAATAATTCTTCAACATTAACCCTTACAAAACATTGTGTTCCAATTTCCCCCTTTCCTCACCCCCTCCCCTAAATGGCAAGTAGTCCAAAATATGTCAAACATGGTAGAAATATATGTTAAATCCAATATATGCATACATATTTATATAATTATTTTGCTGCACAAGTAAAATCAAATAAAACTTGAAAAAAATGAGAAAGAAAACAAAATGCAAGCAAACCACAACAAAAAGAGTGAAAATGCTATGTTGTGAACCACACTCAGTTCACACAGTCCTCTCTCTCTGAGTGTAGATAGCTCTCTTTATCACAAGACCATTGAAACTGGTCTGAATCATCTCATTGTTGAAGAGAGCCATGTCCATCAGAACTGCTCATCATATAATCTTATTGTTGCCATGTATGATGACCTCTTGGTTCTGCTCACTTCACTTAGCATCAGTTCATGCAAATCTCTCCAGGCCTCTCTGAAATCATGCTGCTTATCTTTTCTTACACAACAATAATATTCTATAACCTTCATATGCAATAATTTATTCAGCCATTTCTGCCTAGAGAAAGTCAGAAACTATATGATCTAAACAATTGGAAAAATATCAAGTGCTCTTGGATAGGTTGAGCGAATATAATAAATATGGCAATGCTACCTAATCTATTTATTTAGTGCTGTACCAATTAAACTCCCAAGAAATCATTTTACTGACCTAGAAAAAATAACAACAAAATTCATTTGGAAGAAAAAAAGGCCAAGAATTTCAAGGGAATTAATGGGAAAAAAAGCAAATGAAAGTGGCCTAGCTGTACCAGATGTAAAACTATATTATAAAGCAGCAGTCATCAAAACCTTTTGGTACTGGCTAAGAAATAAACTGGTTGATCAGTTGAATAGGATAGGATCACAAGACAAAATGGTCAATGACTGTAGTAATCTAGTGTTTGAAAAACCCAAAGACCCCAGCTTTGGGGAGAAAAACTCACTATTTGACAAAAACTGCTAGGAAAATTGGAATCTAGTATGGAAGAAATTAGGGCTTCACCCACACCTAACACCGCATACCAAGATAAGATCTAGATGGGTTCATGATTTAGATATAAAGAGTGATATTATAAGCAAATTAGAGGAACATAGGACAGTTTATCTCTCAGACCTGCAGAGATGGAATAAATTTATGTCCAAAGAAGAACTGGAACTCTTAATTGAACACCAGATAGATAATTTTGACTATATTAAGTTAAAAAGTTTTTGTACAAACAAAACCAATGCAGACAAGATTAGGAGGGAAGCAATAAATTGGGAAATCATCTTTACATTTAAGGGTTCTGATAAAGGCCTCATTTCTAAAATATGTAGAGAATTGACTCATATTTATAAGAATTCAAGCCACTCTCCAATCGATAAATGGTCAAACGATGTGAATAGACAATTTTCAGATTAAGAAATTGAAACTATTTGTAATCATATGAAAAGGTGCTCCAAATCACTAGTGATAAGATAAATGCAAATTAAGACAACTCTGAGATACTACTACACACCTGTCAGATTGGCTAAAATGACAGGAAAAGATAATGATGAATGTTGAAGGGGATGTGGGAAAATTGGGACATTGTTGGTGGATGGTGTGAATGGATCCAACCATTCTATAGAGCAATTTGGAACTATGCTCAAAAAGTTATCAAACTGTGCATACCCTTTGACCCAGCAGTGTTTCTACTGGACCTATATCCCAAAGAGATCTTTAAGGAGGGAAAGGGACCCACATAACAAAACATTCAGGCTTGCAACCAAGAAGAATAGATTTACTAAGAGTAAAATTATCTAAGAATAATTTACCTAGAAAAACTGAATATAACCCTAGTGAGAAAGGGATGAAGATGGACCTTGAATGAAAATAGGGGAAATACACTGAAGAAAAAAATTTGAAGGAAGATCAGATAAAATTGCTGTCTCACATAATCAGGCTGCATAAATAGAAGACTATACAAAATAAGGGGGAAGCAGTAATGGGATTGAATGTCAAATGAATCTCAATTTCATCTGGACATTTCAAAGGAACATAGAATACATATAGAGCCATGAACATACATATACACTCAAAGAGCAACTTTGGTGTAGAAATGCATTCAATTTAAGAGGGAAATATGAAGGAAAAGAAAAGACCAGAGAAGATAAGAGTAAGGGAGTTTAGATTCAGGGAGATAGTCATCATAAGCAATTTATTCATTGAAAGTGGATCTCAAAGAGATATTTAGAAGGAAAGAAATAAAGAGTAAGAACTTTTTATTAAATTTGAATTTATTAAATCTGAAAGAAGGTAATAGGGATAAGCAAAATGCATAAACATATAGAACTGGTAATGAACACACTTCTGTATCATCATATTCATCCTGTTTTTTTATACATAAAGAATGGGAACTTCAGAGATAAAAAAGTATGAGATAATACTATGGAAGCAAAACACATAGCTAATAATAATAACTGTGAAGCTAAATGGAATGAGCTTGTCTATAAGATGATGGAAGAAACTGGAAGAATTAATTAGAAATCATAATCAACATTATATTAGCACATAATAGATGCAACAAATGTTTATTGATTTTTGTTATTTGTGACAAATAAAACTGAAACAATGATTCATGAAAAATTAAATTGGAGGCTGAAACAAAATTTACAATGCTTCAGATGAATTTTTAAAAGCAGGATTATTGACTCAAACAAAAAAACAATAAAAAATAAAATTGATTAAAATATCAACAGGGAAAACAATATTCTAATAGACATAAACAGTCAACATTAACACTTAACATATTCACTAAATGGTATAGGAGCAAAATATTTATTTTTTATCCTCAATTTTCCACTTTATTATTTTAACTAATTTTAATTTTGAGTTCCAAAGTCTCATTGTCCTTTTAAATCCTCTGACAACTATTAAGAAAGCAAGTATTATTATTATAATTATACGAATCATACATGTGAAGTCATTCAAGACATATTTCCATATTATTCATACTGGAAAAAGCAAGAAAATTAAGGAGAAAAAATGCTTTGAACCCTTTTTTGTAGTAGCAAGGAACTAGAAAATTTCTTTGAATAAGTTATGATACATAAATGTTATGGAATATTATTGTTCTATAAGAAATGATCAGCAGGATGATTTTGCATGAACTGATGCTAAGTAAAGTGAATAGAAACAAAAGAACATTATGCATTATGATGATCAATACTGATGGACTTGGCTCTTTTCAACAATGAGGTGATTCAGGCCAATTTCAATAGACTTGTGATAGAGATGGCCATCTGCATACAGAACAATGACTGTGGGAACTGGGTGTGGATTACAGCATAGTATTTTCACCTTTTTTTGTTGTTTGCTTGCTTTTTGTTTTGTCATTTTTTCCCTTTTTATCTGATTTTTCTTGTGCAGCATGATAATTTTGGAAATATGTATAGAAGAATTGCACGTATTTAACATATATTGTATTACTTGCTGTCTAGGAGGGGGTAGGGGGAAGAAAGGGAGAAAAAATTTGGAACACATGGTTTTGCAAAGTGAATGTTGAAAACTATTTTTGCACATATTTTTGAAAATAAAAAGGTATTATTTTTTAAAAAGAAAAATATGCTTTGATCTGTGCTCAGAGTTCATCAGCTCTCTCAGGATATCGTTAGCATCTTTCATAATGAGCTTTCTGGAATTGTCTTGGATCACTTATATTCTTTGAGATGCTAAATTTTACTTAATTAATTATCATTACAATCTTCTGTTACAATGCAAAAAGTTCTCTTCACTCTGCTCACTTCATTTTACATCACTTTATATACATCTTCTCAGGATTTTCTCTAACTATGTTGCTCATTGTTTCTTGTGACACAATAATATCTTATCACGATAACAGCACAACTTGTTCAGGCACTCTCCAGTTGATGGACATTTCCTCAATTTCCAATTATTTACTATTTCAAAAAGAGCTACTGCAAATATTTTTGTAGTCCTTTTCCTTTTTTATTTCATTGGAATATAGACTTAGGAGCAGTATTACTAAGTGAAAAGGTATACACTGTTTTATAGCTCTTTGGGCATAATCCCAAATTGTTCTCTAGAATGGTTGGACCAGTTTACAATTTCATCAACAATGCATTAGGATACCTGTTTTTCCACATTCCCTCCAACTTGTCATTATCCTTCCTGTCATATTAGTCAATCTAATAGGAGTGAGATGGAAGCTCAGATTTGTTTAAATGTGCATTTTTCTAATTATTATAGAGTTAGAACATTTTTATCTGACTATAGTTTTGGTTTATTTTTCTGAAGACTTCCTGTTTACATTGACCATTTATCAATTAGAAAATGGCTTTTATTTTTTTTAATTTAGCTCAATTCCTTACATTTTTAAGAAATGAGACTTTTATCAAAGAAACTCACAGGAAAAGATTTTCCCATTTTCCTTCTTTCTTTTCAATTTTGATTGCAGGGTTTTGAGCAAAACCTTTTTAATTTAATGTAATTGGATTATCCATTTTTACCTCCTGTGATTGTCCTTTATCTTCTATTCATAAACTTTTCATTTATTCATAGACCAGAAGGTAATATTTTTCCATTTCCCCTTAATCAGTTTATGATATTAACCTTTACTTTTGAATATATAGCTATTTTGATGTTATCTTGATACAGTGAGTTTTTTATCTGACTAGTTTCTGTCAGACTACTTTCCAGTTTTCCCAGCAGTTTTTTTTTTTAATTAAATCTTTTTATTTGCATAACATATGTATGGGTAGTTCCTTAGCATTGATCTTTACAAAGCTTTCCATTACAAATTCCCCCCCTCCAGTCCCCTCTCCTCCCCTTGATGGCAGGAAGTCCACTATATGTTAATTATGTTAAAATATTTGACAAGTCGAATATATGTATACATATTCCCACACTTATCATTGTTGTGCAAGAAAATCGTATCTACAAGAAAAAAAAATCAGAGAAAGGAAATACAATGCAAGCAAACATCAATAGAGAGCATGAAAATGTTATGTTGTGGTCCACATTTCATAACCCTCTCTCTGGGTGTATATGGCTTTCTTCACTGAACAATTGGAACTGGTTTGAGAAGCAGGTTTTTTTTCCAATAGAAAATCCTCCAAAATCTTGGCTCTTTGAATTGTTTAAATAAAAGGCTATTTGTTTCTGTATATTGCATACCTAATCTATTCCATTGATCAATTAACTTCTCCATTTGTTATCTAGTACCACATTGTTTTGATGACCACTGTTTTATAATATAGTTTGATATATAGTATTACTAGGGTGTCTTTTGAACCATAGACTGTTACTATGGGAATAGATAAGACTGGGGTTCATCTTCAAAGGAATATACTGAAGCAAAAAAAAGAAAGAAAGAAAGAAAATTCTTCTACACCAAAGAGTAATATTAAATGATCACCTGCCTAAAAAGAATTCATAGAACTCAGAAAAGATTGTAAAAATCAAATGAGATTGAGCAAAATTTTTTAAAAAATTATAACAATCCAAGAAAAAAACAAGTAGACTATAAAGGGGAAGTCAAACACCAGAAAAGGAAATCCATAATCTTAAGAAAATGACTCCTTGAAAATTAGAATTGGGCAAGAGAAACCGTGTGTATTTATAAGAGGTGAAAAAATGATAAAACAAGTAGTAATAGAAAAAATCCACCAATTACCACCTAAAGGAGATCCTAGGAGGAAAACCTACAAGAATATCATAAGCAAATTATGAAACCCACAGTTTAAGATTAAGGAGCAAGAAGGAAAAACATTCAAATATGGCAATGTCACAATTAGATTTACACAAGACTTAGAAACAGCTATACTAAAGATTGAAGATCTTGTAACACTATGTGTTGAAGAGCAAAAGAACTAGATTAGTGACCTAAAATATCATATCCAGCAAAGTTAAGCATAATCCTGAATGGAAAAAAATTATACATTTAATAAATTGCCAGACTTTCAGGATTTTGTTGCAAAAAAGTCTGAAATTAAACATTAAAGATTAATTACAAGGGAGTGAATAAAAATAAAATATTTACTTTTTATATGGTTTACATATGTCTAACCATATCTCTAAGATTGTTTTGGTAATTGGATAGTTGGAAAGAAAAAATTGGAGTAGAGGATCACCTACATCACTATGATGTAATTTTCAAAAACAAAACTGTATATAACAGTTAAAATAATAATTATTTCATATAAATGAGATATGAGAAAAAGAACTGATACAGAGGAATTAGATAAGGAAGGTGGGCTGGTAGTTCTGAAACCTTACTCATCAGAAATGGGTTAAAAAGGAAATGATAGACAGACAGACAGATATAGATAAATAGATAGAATGATAGAAAGAAAATCTAAAATCAAAAAGAAATAAAAAGGTAAAGGGGGTAGAAGGGACAATATAAGGGAGGGATTTTAGAGGGAATTTTACTTACATCAGATCTGAGTTAAAGAGAGAACAATATATACATTTAGAAGGGAAGAAACGTTTTCTAAATTTATAAGGAAATTAAGAGGATGAGGTAATAGGATAAAAGGTGGTATAGAAGGGTATGCAAATTAATGGGAATGGCATAAAAAGGGAACAATATTATATATTTGTAAGGGTCTAAATTCAGAGACAAAAGGGCAAGGGGATAGGGTGAGGGGGAAGAGTATAAGGGATGAATTTTCTGTGAATGTAGATAGGTTAAGTATTAGCAGGGAAAGGTTGTAGGTACAAGTACAGGAGATGGAAGGAATGGGAATAGAAAGTACTAGAAGCAAAGGCGATCAATGAGGAGGGATAGGGAAAGAGTAAGAAGGATAATAAAGAAAATAGGAAGGAAAATAAGTAATTATAGTTTAGAATATGAGTTGAATGAATTCACCTATAAAATGGAAACAAGAGAATAGAGTAAAAACTTGAACTCAATAATGTGATATTTCCAGGAAAGTTATAAAAAAGTATCCATAGTCAACATAGCCCTCTATCACCACACTCACCAGTTGTATGCTCACTTCTCCTCATCCACAACTATAGCCAGGACTATATTTGGTCAGCACAACTGGGCCTGTACTTCCCAATCCCCAGACTGTCCATGAGCATGTTTGCTGATTTAGTGAAGTCTGCGTAGAGGTAGTTGTACTTCAATCCAGCCAAACTTCTATTTCTTGAAGTCCAATCTTTTCTGAGAACCTCCTCAGTTATTGTAAAAGGACAATTGCCTTGTCCTTTTGCCCAGATTTTTAATTATTTCTGATGTAAAAGTTTATTTTAAGGAAATGTTTTTGGAGAGCTCAATATTTTGTCTTATTCTATCATCTTGAAATAAATCTTTTCTGAAAACAGTAGTATCTATCTAGAAACAATATACAGAATTACATGTTATGGGAGTAAATGAGAGGTTTTTACAAAAGATCAGTGGTAAAACAGGGAGAATAATTTATACAATTATAATGATATAAAAATGGGCAACTTTGAAAATCTTAACTTTTACAATGCACTGACAAGGCATGATTTGAGAGGATTGATGATGAAGCATGCAGCCTATACTTCCTAAGAGAGAAATGATGGACTCAGGATTCATAATGAGATATTTTGGGATATGCTTCATGAAGAAATTTGTTTATTTCATTATGTATTTTTGTTACATAGGTTTAGGAGAGGAGTGAAAAGAAATGTGTTCTTTTAAATATATATATATATGGGTGTGTGTATATATATATATTTTATATATGCATATAATTTTAAAATATGAGAAGAAAACCAAGATTTCTTGGTTAAAAAAACTGTAAAAATATTGATGCCATTTTAAAAATGTTTGTTGAAATGTTTTCTATAACTTCACATGTGGTTTCTTGATTTTGGGTAGGATAAGGGAGAGAACATAGAACTCAAAAATCTTAAAAACAAAGATAAACTGTTTTTAATGTAACTGGGGAAAATAATTGATTAATTAAAAAAAAACAAAATAAAATGTTTGTTGAATTAAATCAGTTGAACCCAAGATTGTAAAAGAAGATAGATGGCTATTTGGAAAACTGTGAAAAAGTATTCAATGATCTCAAACAGTTTGCTCCATACTACCCAAATATCCTTCTTTAAATATGATACTCAGGCAATAATCACCTATTAAGTGCTAAGTATATGTTAGGCACTATATTAAGAATTGGAAATACAAAGACAAACAAAAAGACAGCCTCTGTCCTGGAAGAGCTTGCTTGCATTCAAATGAGGAAAAACAAGCCATAAAAGGAAGCCAAAAAGTTGGGGAAGAAGAAACAGGTTGGAGATGAAGGTACTTGATCTTAGATCATAGTAGAGAAAATCTCAAGTGAAGTCTGGAAAGAAATGAGATATGACTCTCCTGGATTCCCTTCTTAAATGGGAGCCATAGGTTTAAAGATATAAGCTCCCAGTTAATATGAAATGGCCGAGCTAGTCAATTCCCCCTGATAAACATTTCAGTAAAAATTTTTAAAGAAGCCAAATGAAACAATAATCAACTAAACCAAAGGGAAATGCCAATAATCTCTTCCATTCTGTCCAAAAATATGTAAGAAAATAATCAGAAAGTAGGGTTTGGAAACATGGAACAGAGATAGATTCCATTAAAGGTGTAGCCTGGTTCCAAATACCCCATTTCAAACTACAATAAGGAAACAGCATTTCCAACATTCAAAAGGGACAGAACTGAGCATAGATGGTTCAACCCTTTCCAAAATACTGGGTGGGTTCAAGCCTGATTCTGGCACAAATTTGAAACACAGGAACTTAGGCCAACTAGTAAAATTAGTCCGTGGTACCCATTGATACAAAATAGGCATTTTGAAAGAAATCTAACTAAAGGGAAGAGATGGATTATCTCAGTGAACTTGAAGGAGATTAGATGGAAACAGAAGGAAAAAAATGAACACAGTGGCTGGTACAGAGTAGGAGATTAGAAATGTTTTCTGACTGACTGCTCTATAAACAATCATATGCATTAGAATTATCTTGTTGAATTTGTTTTTCTGGAAAACTTTTTTTTCTTTTATTTAAATCAACTAGAAGGAAAAGTTTTGAAATAAAAAAGAATGAGAGGGGCAGCAAAGTGGTGCAGTGGATAGAACACCAGCCCTGAAGCCAGGAGGATCTCAGTTCAAATCTGGTGTCAAACACTTAACGTTCCCTAGCTGTGTGACCCTGGGAAAGTAATTTAACCCCAATTACCTCAGGAAAAAGAGAATTTTAAGTAGAAAACTAAAGTAGAAAATTCTTTACTATAATCCCATTGGTGTAGGAAGCTAGTGCATAATTTAATTCCTTGTACAAACATAGGTTGACATTTGTTGCAATATTTAGTCTTAGTTTCCTAGACCAGAGAGAGGTTGTGACTCCCCAGTGCACAGTATATGTCAGAAGAGAGACTTCAATCTAGATCTTCCTACTCTAGCCTAAGTAAGGGTTACAATTTTCCTTAAGAATGTCTGATAGACTGATTTTAAAAAAGATGCTAAGTGAAGTGAGCAGAACAGTGTACACAGTAAGAAAAATATTGTACAATGACCAACTGTGAATGACAGCTATTTTCAGCAATGCAATTATCCAAATAATTCCAAAGGACTCACTCATGATGAAAAATACTATCCACCTCCAGAAAAAGGACAATTGGGGTCTGAATGCAGATTGTAGTCTAATTTTTTTTATTTTTTGTGGTTTGTGGGGTTTTAAGTATGCTTTCTTTTGAAACATGGTTAGTATGTAAATATGTTCTACGTGATTGCATATGTGTATCCTATATTCAATTGCTTACCATCTTAGGTAGGAAGGTAGAGGGGAGAGGGAGAAATTTTGAAATTTTTGAAAATTTTTCTTAAATGTTTTTAAATTTATCTTAAAATTGTTCTTACAGAAATTGGGAAAAATAAAATAATTTTTAAAAAAAGAAATAATCAATGTAGATAAAATGAAATTAGTAAATTTGCATCAAATCTCTCTGATAGTGTTTTCATATACAAGATATGTAGGATTTAATGCAAATATAAAAGAATAAAAGTAAATCCTAAATAGCTAAGTCTTCAAGAGATATGAAGAGTCAGCTTTCTTTAAAAAAAATTCTAATTATTATCTGCTGTTAGAAAAAATACTCCAATCATTAACAAGAGAGAAGAAAATTAAAATACCTCTGAAATTTTTAGTTTATCCTCATCTAACTAGAAAAGGACCACTAATGCACTATTGGTGGAGTTGTGATATGGTCCAACTATTCTGGAAAACAAAATGTAAATATATCAAAAAAAAAAGCAACTAAACTGTGCATATCCTTTAACCCCATGATACCACAATTCCTGCCCTAAAAAGATCAAAAACATTAAAAGCTTCATATGTACTGATAGCAACACTTTTTATTGAAACAAAGAATTAAAAATAAAGCACGTGTTCAAAAATTAGGAAAAGACTAAAAATTATGATATATGAACATACTATAACATTACTCTGTCATAAAAAAATGATGAAAGGGATGAATTCTGAAAAACCTGGGAAACGTTTATGAGCTATTGACGAATAAGATGAGCTGATACAGGAGTACAACTTACAATGATTTAAATTAAATGTAAAAGAAAACATCTTTAATAAATTTAACAATTCTTATCACTTCAATGACTAATCATGACTCCAAAAAACTGATGGTGAATCAGACCTCTAACCTCATGAAAAAAAGTGGTGCAAAATGAAAACTATCTTACCAAAAATGGCCACTGGCATATTTATTTGTTATGAGTGATGGTTTTATTTTTTTGCGGAAAACATGTAGGTAGTTGGATAAATGGAGAGTGAAAGTAATATGGGGGAAAGAAAGAGAGAAAAGAAAAGAACATCAAAAAAACACTAAGAAAAATGCAAGAAATTCAGGTGCAAAAGAAATACAAACAAGAAAACATGCATTGGTATGATTAGATTAGATTTAATATGCTCATTAAAATATTGGTCAGGATTGAAATTCATGGTTTAATATATAATATTTTTTCTATATTTTTATATTGAAAGGGAAAAGTAGGAAGAATGTTATTCCCTACAACCTTCTCATGCAATATAGTCACAAAATGTAGTTGTACAAGATGAGGCTTCATTTTGTGCAGAAAATATAGCTGTGTCCTTATCCCTTTATCAGTTTTATAACTATTAGTGATTAAATCAAGAAAGGCTGATAATTTGCTGTAAAAATTAATCAGTCATATCTCTTAGAGACTTTAAGACATTTTAAATCATGAAAAGTTTAAGAAAAACTGGGTTCATTAATGCCTGTTAGGGATACCCTGTATGAGTGTGGAGGAAATGGAAGATTTTTCTTCCCATTCTCCCAACATTTCTCATGTCATTTTGGAAGCAGAAATGCATAAGGACACAGAGATATAGTCAGTAGGGGAATAAAGCAGCTTCCAAGGAGAGCAGCTCCTAGCAATTAAAAGGCAAATTGTCAAGACCATCCTCAAAACTCATGATGATATTTTTCAAAGAGATGAGACTTGTAAGTGCCGAGTTTGAGCCAAGGTAAAAGTCAGGAAGCTTCTTGAAGTCTCCCAGTTTCCCTCAAAAACCATATGAAACTAAGCCTCTGAACTGAGTCAGATGGAATGAAACCACTCTCCATCTCAAAATAGACTGAAAAAAATTCAACAAAGGTCAGTGTCAGTGAGGCGAAGATGATGTTCATCCCAGGTCAGACAGATTATGGGAAAACTGGTGAGAGGGTCTTAATCACAGCAAATTAACATCTAAGACCCTAAAACCTAGCTCAGTAAAGAAGCAAATATGGGGGGCAAGCTTCCAGTCCCAACTGGAAAGGCAAACTTTAGGAAACCAGGCTGTTTCCTGAATAAAAATATGCCCTACAAATACTAAGAGTCCTTGTGGTCAAAGCCAAGAGTCGTAGCTGCACAATAAACTTTGGACAGTGCCACTTTTACCCCAGGAACAGAAGTAAAAAGAAGAAAAAGAAACACACACACACACACACACACACACACACACACACACACACACAAAGGAAAGAAAATGAGCAAGAAACAGAAAATAATCTTGAACATAGAAAGCTACTATGGTGACAGGGCAGACCAAAGCACAAACTCAAGAGGACAGAATATCCAAAGAAGAAATCTCAAAGAGTGAGACAAACTGGTCTCATGCCCAAAGAGGCTTCTTGAAAATGCTAATAAAAGATTTCAAAAGGCAAATGAGAAAGAGAGAAGAAAAATGAGAAAAGAAATGAGAGGTTTGCATAAGAGAGTCAACAGTTTGGAAAAGAAAGAAAAAATTGAAGAAAATAAATCTTAAACAGTAGAATAAACTAAATGGAAAAAGAAATAAAAAAGATAACTGAAGAAAATCACACATTAAAGATTACAACAGGGCAAATGGAAGCTAATGACTTTTTTAAAGACAGCAAGAATAAGTCAAATAAAATTTTTTAAAAAATGAAATAATGGAAGAAAGACAATAGATCAAGAAGCAACAATTTAAAAATTATTGACTTACATGAAGTCCATGACCAAAAAAAATAGTCTGAAAAACATTCTACAAGGGGTAATTAAGGAAAATTGCCCCAATATTCTAGAAATAGAGGAGGAAAAACTGATTGAAAGAATCCATCAATCGCCTCTAGAAAGAAATCTCATAAGGAAAACGTCAAGTAACATTGTTGTGAAACTCCAAAACTATAATTTCAAGGAAAATAATATTTCAAGCTGCCAGACAAAAACAATTCAAATATCAAGAAGCAACAGTAAGGAATACCCAAGATCTGGAAGCTTCTACAAATCAAGGATCAAAAAGCCTGGAATACCATATTCTGGAAGGAAAAGGATCTGTGATTACAACCAAGAATTAATTACTCAGTGAGACTTAGTATCATCTTTCTGGGGAGGAGATGGAGCTTCAGTGAAGCTGGAGATTTTTGATCATTTCTACTGAAAAAAAAAAACAGAACTAAAAAGAAAATTTAATCTACAAACACAGAACTCAAGAGAATAATAGAAAGGTCAACAGGGGGAAATAAATACACACACACATAAAGATTAAAAATGTTTAAATCCCTAGATAGGAAAATAATATATGTAACTCTTACAAATTTTATCTGTTACTGGGGCAAGAGATCGAAGCATCACATGGAATGAGGATGTGGTTGTGAATGGTCCTTCATGTGAGGGTATCAAAGAAGAAAAGACATTAAAGTGGGGTAAAAGGTCTGTACTGAAAAAAGAGGAAAGGGAAGGTATAGTGGGGCAATTCATTCAGACAAAGATGTGCAAAAGACCTATTATATTTCAGGGACAGAAGGGAAAGGGGAGGGAATGAGCACTGTCTGATGCTTGATTTCATCAGTTTTGTCTCTAAGAGGGAATAACTTAGTCATTAAGTTGGATGTAGAAATTTATCTAAAATTACCTATCTAAAAGAAGTAGAGAGGGGTGGAGCCAAGATGGCCCAGTGAAAACATGACTCTCTGTATCTTCCTCCAATCTTCACTCAAATCAACAATAAAATAAGCCTCTGAACTGATCTTCAAGTCAACGAATCCAGAAATATTTGGACACTGCTTGCAGAAATCTCTGAAGAACTTCATATCAGGTTTGTTTAATACAGGCAGAGGAGTAAACAGTTTACTCGGTGCAACCCGGAAGTGAGGGTGGGACTCAGCTCACTGTGGCAGAAACTCCAAACTCCTAACTCTAAACACCTGGAGTTTATGTGAGGCACTCCGGACAATCTGCCCTGATTGGGGGCAGGTGTTCTGGCAGATTTGCCTTTTTTAAGGAGTAATTCAGACTTAGTCCTAGTCCTCACTGGCACAGCACCTTAAGTTAATTCGCAGAATTTCCCCAGGGCAAAGTACCTCAGCCACTTCTTTAGCATTAAACAGACCTCCACGCTATCTAAAAAAATGAAGAAGCAAAAGAGAGCTCTCAACATAGACAGCTTCTATCAAGAGAAAGAAAAGCAGTCCCCAGATCCTGAGGTTCCTTTAGACAGAACTCCAGAGGAAGTCAACAAGGACCATCACTGGTCCCCTTTTCAAAAGGCCTTTCTGGAAGATTGCATAAAGAATCTCAAAAGAGAGCTGGAGGATAAATGTGAAAAATAAAATGAGATCAGTGCAAGAAGCCCTCCAAAAGAGATATGATAAAAACATTAATTTACTAAAAAACAAAATTGGTGAATTGGAAATAGAAAATAATGCACTTAAAATAAAATTAGTGAAGTGGAAATAGACAACAATGCACTGAAAAATAAAATTAGTGAAGGGGAAAAACAGTGCAATGAACAAATTGGCCAGTTACAAAAGGAGCTTAAAAAGGTAACTGAAGAAAACAACACTTTAAAAATAAGAACTGAACAAATGCAAGTGAATGACTCAATAAGACTTCAAGAATCAGTCAAACAAAAACAAAAAAAAATGAAAAAATAGAAGAAAATAAGAAATATCTCCTAGGAAAAAGAACTGACTTGGAAAATAGATCTAGGAGAGACAATCTAAAGATTATTGGACTTCCTGAAAGCCATGATGAAAAAAAGAATCTAAACACTATCTTCCAGGAAATCCTGAAAGAAAACTGCCCTGAGGTTGTAGAATCAGAAGGCAAAATCACCATTGAAAGAATTCACCGATCACCTCCTGAAAGAGACCCCAAAATTAAAACCCCAAGGAATATCATGGCTAAATTTCAGGACTATCTTTTGCTAGCAGCTAGAAAGAAAAAATTCAAATGCTGAGGATCTATAATTAGAATCACAGACAATCTATCAGCCTCCACATTGAAGGATCGAAGGGCCTGGAACCAGATGTTCCTAAAGGCAAAGAAACTTGGATTACAGCCAAGAATTACCTATCTTGCTAGAATGAGCATTATCCTCCAGGGAAGAAGATGGTCATTTAATGATATAGGTGAATTTTACCTATTTCTCATGAAAAGACCAGATCTGAACAAAAAATTCGACCTCCAAACACAGAACTCAAGAGAAGCATAAAAAGGTAAAAAGGAAAGGAATCTTGAGAACTTTATGTCTACTATACTTAAAGTTTGGGGTATAATTAACTAGATATTACTTTGACAATATGAAAAAGAATACTGGCGAAAAGAGGGAAAAGGTGGTAAAATAAGATTTAAAAAAGGGAGGGTAAAAATAAGGTAAAAGCTCATGAAGAGGCAAAGAAAACCTAATATAATTAAGAGAAAGAAGGGAGGGAGATGAGCATTGTGTAAATCTTACTCTCATCAGTTGAGTTTTAAAAGTGTATATCTGACACTTTTGGTTTCACAGAGAAACTTGTCCATCACTATAGGGAAGAGGGTGGGAAAGGAGGAAAAGAAAGGGACAAACTAATAGAAGGGAAAATAGAAGAATCAGGGAAAAGGAGTATAAAAAGGGGAGGGGATCTAAAGGGTGGTGGATTGTTTGGGGGAGGGGGTCATCAAAAGCAAAGTACTGAGGAGGGGGGAAGGGAGAAAGGGGAAAGGAAAGGGGAAAACATACCTTAGGTAAATAAGATGGCAGGAAATAAAGAATTAGTTATTCTAGCTGTGAATGTGAATGGGATGAACTCTCCCATAAAGTAAAAGCGGATATCAGACTGCATTAAAAACAGAATCCCACAATATGTTGTCTACAAGAAACACATCTAAAACATAGTGACACATATAGGATGAAAGTAAAAGGCTGGAGCAGAACCTATTATGCTTCAGGTGAACAAAAAAAAGCAGGGGTAGCAATCCTTATTTCAGATCAAGTAGAAGCCAAGATAGATCTAATCAAAAGAGATAAGGAAGGAAACTATATTTTATTAAAGGGTACCATAGATAATGTAGTAATCTCAATATTAAATATATATACAGCAAGTGCATTAGCATCCAAATTCCTAGGGGAAAAATTAAGAGAGATGCAAGAAGAAATAGACAGCCAATTATACTAGTGGGGGATCTCAACCTTGCTCTCTCAGAATTAGATAAATGAAACCACAAAATAAATAAGAAAGAAACTAGGGAGGTAAACCAATTGTTAGAAAAGTTAGGTATGATAGATCTATGGAGAAAGTTGAATGGAGACAGTAGGGAGTTTACTTTCTTCTCAGCAGTCCATGCAACTATACAAAAATTGACCATGTATTAGGGCATAAAAACCTCAAAATCAAATGCAGAAAGACAGAAATAGTAAATTCATCTTTTTCAGATCATGATGCAATAAAAATCACATGCAATATAAGGCCAGGAGAAAATAGACCAAAAGTTAATTGGAAATTAAATAATCGAATCCTGAAGAATGAAAGGGTAAAAAAGCAAATCAGAGAAACAATCAATAATTTCATACAGGAGAATGACAATATTGAGACAACATACCAAAATTTGTGGGATACGGCCAAAGCTGTTATAAGGGGCAATTTTATATCTCTAGATGCTTACTTGCATAAAATAGAGAAAGAAAAGATCAACAAATTGGGCTTATTATTAAAAAAACTAGAAAAAGGACAAATTAAAAACCCTCAAATACCAAATTGGAAATTCTAAAAATATAAGGAGAAATTAATAAAATTTAAAATAAGAAAACTATTGAATTAATAATAAAACTAAAAGTTGGTTCTGTGAAAAAAACCAACAAAATAGATAAGCCTTTAGTTAATTTGATAAGAAAAAAGAAAGAGGAAAATCAAACAGTTAGCCTCAAGAATGATAAGGGAGAACTTTCCTCCAATGAAGAGGAAGTTAGAGCAATAATTAGGAGTTACTTTGCCCAACTTTATGCCAGTAAATTTGATAATCTAAATGAAATGGAGGAATATCTACAAAAATATACGTTGCCCAGGTTAAGAGAAGAGGAAATAAATTATTTAAATAGCCCCATATCAGAAAAAGAAATAGAACAAGCTATTAACCAACTCCCTAAGAAAAAAATCTCCAGGGCCAGATGGATTTACATATGAATTCTACCAAACATTCAAAGAACAATTAGTTCCAATATTATACAAACTATTTGAGAAAATAGGGACAGAAGGTATATTGCCAAATTGCTTCTATGAGATTGATATGGTGCTGATAGCTAAACCAGGTAGGGTGAAAACAGAGAAAGATAACTATAGACCAATTTCCCTAATGAATATTGATGCAAAAATTTTAAATAAGATATTAGCAATGAGATTACAGAAAGTCATCCCCAGGATAATACATCATGACCAAGTAGGATTTATACCAGGGATGCAGGGCTGGTTCAATATTAGGAAAAACTATCAGCATAATTAATTATATTAATAACCAAATTAACAAAAACCATATGATTATCTCAATATATGAAGAAAAAGCATTTGATAAAATCCAACACCCATTCCTATTAAAAACACTAGAGAATATAGGAATAAATGGGCTTTTCATTAAAATGATTAGTAACATCTACTTAAAACCATCAGGAAGCATCGTATGTAATAGAGACAAACTAGAACCATTCCCCATAAGATTAGGAGTGAAACAAGGCTGCCCACTGTCACAATTACTTTTTAATATTGTATTAGAAATGTTAGCTTCGGCAATAAGAGAAGAAAAAGAGATAAAAGGAATTAGAATAGGTAATGAGGAAACCAAATTCTCACTCTTTGAAGATGACATGGTGGTATACTTAGAGAACCCTAGAGACTCAACTAAAAAACTACTAGAAACAATTCACAACTTTAGTAAAGTGGCAGGATTCAAAATTAATCCACATAAATCATCAGCATTTTTATATATTACCAACAAAGTTCAGCAGCAAGAGATACAAAAAGAAATTCCATTCAAAATAACTGTTGATAGTATAAAATATTTGGGAATCTATCTGCCAAGGAAAAGTCAGAAACTATATGAACTAAATGACAAAACACTTTCCACACAAATAAAATCACACCTAGTCAATTGGAAAAATTTAAAATGCTCCTGGGTAGGCAGAGCGAATATAATAAAAATGACAACACTACCCAAACCAATCTACTTATTTAGTGCCATACCAATCAAACTCCCAAGAAATTATTTTACAGATTTGGAAAAAATAGTAGCAAAGTTCATTTGGAAGAACAAAAGGTCAAGGATTTCAAGGGGATTAATGAAAAAAAGGCAGATGAAGGTGGCCTTGCTGTACCAGATCTAAAACTATATTATAAAGCAGCGGTCATCAAAACCGTTTGGTACTGGCTGAGGAATAGAATAGTCGATCAGTGGCATAGGATAGGACTTCAGGACAATGTAGGCAATAACTTTAGCAATTTAGTGTTTGATAAACCCAAAGACCCCAGCTTTTGGGATAAGTACTCACTATCCGGCAAAAACTGCTGGGAAAACTGGAAACTAGTGTGGAAGAAATTAGAGCTTGACCCACACCTAACACCACATACCAAGATAAGATCTAAATGGGTTCATAATCTAGATATAGAGTGATATTTTAAGCAACTTAGAGGAACATAGTATAGTTTACCTCTCAGACCTCTGGAGATGGAATAAATTTATGTCCAAAAAAGATCTGGAACTCTTAATTGAACATCAGACAGATAATTTTGATTATATTAAGTTAAAAAGTTTCTGTACAAATAAAACTAATGCAGACAAGATTAGGAGTGAAGCATCAAATTGGGAAATCATCTTTACATTCAATGGTTCTGATAAAGGCCTCATTTCTAAAATATATAGAGAATTATCTCATATTTGTAAGAATTCAAGCCCCTCTTCAATAGATAAATGATCAAGGGATATGAACACACAATTTTCAGATGATGAAATTAAAACCATCTCTAGTCATATGAAAAGTTGCTCCAAATCACTATTGATCAGAGAAATGAAAATTAAGACAACTCTGAGGTACCACTACACACCTGTCAGATTGGCTAAAATGACAGCAAAAGATAACGATGAATGTTGGAGGGAATGTGGGAAAACTGGAACACTAATACATTGTTGGTGGAACTGTGAACGGATCCAACCATTCTGGAGAGCAATTTGGAGCTATGCTCAAAAAGTTATCAATCTGTGCATACCCTTTGACCCAGCAGTGTTTCTATTGGGCTTATATCCCAAAGAGATCTTAGAGAAGGGAAAGGGACCCTCATGTGCAAGAATGTTTGTGGCAGTCCTTTTTGTAGTGGCTAGAAACTGGAAACTAAATGGATGCCCATCAATTGGAGAGTGGCTGAATAAATTATGGTATTTGAAAGTTATGGAATATTATTGCTCTATAAGAAATGACCAGCAGGACGATTTCAGAGAGGCCTGGAGAGACTTACATGAACTGATGCTGAGAGAAACGAGCAGAACCAGGAGATCATTATACACAGCATCAACAATATTACATGATGATCAATTCTGATGGACATGGCTCTCTCTAACAAAGAATTGTCTCAAACCACTTCCAATTGTTCAGTGAAGTAAACCATATACACCCAGAGAGAGGTATATGAAATGTGGACCACAACATAACATTTTCATGCTCTCTATTGATGTTTGCTGGCATTGTGCTTCCTTTCTCTGATTTTCTTTTTTTCTTGTAGATAGGATTTTTCATGCACAACTTGTCAAGTATTTTAATATTAATAACATGTAGTGGACTTCCTGCCATCTAGGGGAGGTGAGGGGACTGGGGGTTAAACTTGTAATGGAAAGCTGTGTAAAGATCAATGCTGAGGAACTACCTATACATATGCTATACAAATAAAAAAGCTTTAATAAAAAAAATAAAAAATAAATAAATAAAAGAAGTAGAAAAAGAAAGAAAAGAAAAGAGAAAGATAGGAGAGAAAGGAGGGCAGAAACATTAGGGGAAAAGGTAAGAGAAGGGGGGAAGGGTTGATCAAAGACAAGGTTGCGGGTGGAGCGGGTTAAAAAAACACTACTAAGAGAAGGGGAGAGGGATGATAGATAAGGTAGTGATTGGAGTGCATTAAAAAAACATAAGACTAAGGACAGAGTGGAAATAGAGCAAAAATATATAGGGGAGAAAATAGGATGGTGGAAAATACAAAGATGGTAGTCATCACTGTGAATGATGATTTCCATAAAATGAAAACAAATAGCCGAGTTGATTAAAAAACAGAATTCTACAATATATTGTGTACAAAGAACACATTTGACACAGAGAGACACATACAGAGTAAAGGTAAAAGGCTAGAACACAATTTATTATGCTTTGTCTGAAGCAAAAAAATCCAGGGTTGCAAATTCTGATCTCAGATTAAGCAAAAGTAAAAATAGATCTTATTAAAAGAGTTAAGGAGGAAAAGTACGTCTTGATAAAGGGCACTGTAAATAATTAGGTACTAACTATACTAAATGTGTATGCACCAAGTGGTTGAGCAGGCAAATTCTTAGAGAAGGTATTAAGTCAATTATAAGAAGATAGAGACAGCAAAATTACTTCAGTGGGAGACCTCAACCTTCCCCTCTCAGAATCAGACAAATCTAACCACAAAATAAACAAGAAACTAGCGAAGTTAATAGAATCCTAGAAAACCTAGATTTGATAGATCTCTAGAGAAAATTGAATAGGAACAGAAAAAAGACGTTTATCTCAGCAATACATATCACCTACACGAAATTAACAATGAACTAGGCCATAAAAATCTCACAATCAAATGAAAAAAGGCAGAAATAATAAATGATACCTTTTCAGACCACAATGCAATAAAAATATATTCAATAAAGGACCAGTGGAAGAGAGACTAAAAACCAAGTGGAAATTAAATAATCTAATTCTTAAGAATGAATGGGTCAAACAACAAATAACAGAAACAATCCATAATTTCATCCAAGAAAATGACAATAATTCAAAATACTAAAACCCATGGAATGCAGCCAAACCATTTCTTAGAGGAAATTTTATATCTCTAAATAGCTACATAAATAAAATAGAGAAAGAGGAAATCAAAGAACTAGGCATGCAGCTGAAAAAGCTAGACAAAAGAACAAATTAAAAAACTCCAATTAAGTACCAATTTAGAAATTTTAAAACTCAAAGGAGAGATTAATAAAATAGAAACTAAGAAAATTTTTGAATAAAGAAAACTAAGATTGGTTTTATGAAAAAACAAAATGAATAAAACAAGTTAATATGATTAGAAAAAAAGGAAAGAAAAAAATATAACATTACAAGCATGAAAAATGAAAAGGGTGAACTTACCACTGATGAAAAGGAAATTAAAGCAATAATTAGGAGCTATTTTGACCAACTCTATGGCAGCTAGTCTGAAAATCTAACTGAAATGGATGAATATTTTCAAAACTATAAATTGTTCAGGTTAATAAAATAGGAAATAAAATACTTAAATAGTCCCATTTTAGAAAAAGAAAATGAAAAAGTCATTAATGAATTCTCAATGAAAAACTCTCCAGGGCCAGGTGGATTCACAAGTGAATTCTTTTGTGTGTGTGTGTGTTTTTTTATTTATTAAAGATTTTTATTTGTATCACATGTGTATGGGTAGTTCCCCAACATTGATCTTTACAAAGCTTTCCATTACAAATTTTACCCCCAGTCCCCTCCCCTCCCCTAGATGGCAGGAAGTCCACTACATGTATTTTTTTTATTATTAAAGCTTTTTATTTGTATAACATATGTATG
>JAJPUD010020112.1:0-25300 GCA_023553655.1 Myrmecobius fasciatus
TGTGTGTGTGTGTGTGTGTGTGTGTGTTGGGGAGTTGACATGTTTAGACTTGCACTTTAGGAGAATCACTTTGGCAATTGTATGGAGCATAAATTAAAGTAGGGCGAGAGCTTGGGGAAGTAACCCTATTAGAAGACCATTATCTAGTCAAGAAGTAATAAAAGCCTGGATTAGTGTGGTCTGTATGAGTAGAAAACAGGAATTTTTATAAAAGATATATTGTGGAAGTAGAAATTGAAAGATTTGATAACATTGGATATATAAGGTAAGTAAGTTGAGATTTAAGCCCAGGAACTTGGGTTCCTGGAGTGATGGTGATACCCTCAAAGGAAATTGAAAAGCTCAGAAAAAGGATAGGTTTTATAGGAAAGATAATAAATTCATTTTTGTATGTGTGGTGCAAACATTTAGCTGTTTTCTATTGTAACAGTCTCCTATGGGTAGCAACTAAAATTGATGATGAAAACAGACTGTTTTGAGTAATAGTAATAACCATTAGCCAACACTTTATAGGATAGCAATTTAATTTCATATCCTAGGCACCAGAAAAGTTTCAGAGTTTAGTTAAAATATTAGATCTCATGCAGCTTATATTCTTTAATAGAGGTCCTATATGTTAATATGGTGATATGTCTATTAAGAGATAGAGCTGGGATTAGAACTTCATTTTTTTTTTCTTTTAGTTTAAGCTTTTTATTTGCAAAATATGTATGGGTAAATTTTCAACATTAACTCTTGCAAAGCTTTCTGTCACAAAATTTTTCTCCCCTAGTCCCTACCCCTCCCCTAGATGGTAGGAAGTGGGGGGAAGTCCCCACATGTTAATTATGTTAAAATACTTGACAAATCAAATATGTGTATACATATTTTTACAGTTATCTTGCTGTGCAAGAAAAGTCAGATCTACAAGAAAAAATCTGAGAAGGGAAACACAGTACAAGCAAACATCAATAGAGAGTATGAAAATGTTATGTTGTGGTCCACATTTCATATCCCTCTCTCTGAGTGTATATGTCTTTCTTCACTGAACAATTGGAACTGGTTTGAAACATTTCATTGTTGAATAGAGCCATGTCCATCAGAATTGATCATCATATAGTCTTGTTATTGCCATGTATAATGATCTCCTGGTTCTTTTCATTTCACTCAGCATCAGTTCATGCAAGTCTGTCTCCAGGCCTCTCTGAAATCATCCTGCTGGTCGTTTCTTATAG
Organism: Myrmecobius fasciatus; assembly: GCA_023553655.1. NCBI lineage: Eukaryota > Metazoa > Chordata > Mammalia > Dasyuromorphia > Myrmecobiidae > Myrmecobius > Myrmecobius fasciatus. The sequence continues at coordinate 1,215 of JAJPUD010020112.1, forward strand.
AACAATAATATTCCATAACATTCATATACCATAATTTATTCAGCCATTCTCCAATTGATGGGCATCCATTCAGTTTCCAGTTTCTAGCCACTACAAAAAGGGCTGCCAACAAACACTTTTGTACATGTGGGGCCCTTTCCTTCCTTTATGATTTCTTTGGGATATAAGCCCAATAGAAACACTGCTGGGTCAAAGGGTATGCACAGTTTGATAACTTTTTGAGCATAGTAGAACTTCATTTTTTTCTCAATTAATAAAATATATCTTTTTCTCTTCCATCCTAACTCTCCCTACTCTACCAGAAAAAAGAAAAACAAAATTTCATAACAAATATGCAGAAACAAAACTAATTCTGCATTATCCATGTCAGAAAACACATATCTCAGTTTTTAAATAAATCTTTGCCTCTCTGTCAAGAAGTAAGAATCATGTATCAGAATCTAGTATCATAGTCACTGTGTTGATTAGAATTCTTAAATCTTTCAGAGTTTTTAGTCTTTAAGATGTTATTTCATTATATAAACTGTTACTCATTTTGCCCGGCATCAGTTCAAATAAGTCTTTCCAGCTTTCTTTGAAAGTGCCCTGCAATTCATCATTTCTTGTAGCTTCAGATAGTATTTCATTATATTTATATACCATAATTTCTTAAGTCATTGCCTAATCAATGATATCCTCTGTTTCCAGTTCTTTGCCAGCACAAAAAAAATCTGTTATCTTTTTTGTACATACGAGTCCAATTTCATTCGTCTGATGTAGCCCATTATGTCCTCATTTCTGAACTAGCAGCATCCTACTGGTTGGTCTCCCTGCCTCAGGTCTTTCCCCTCTCCAGTCCATCTTCTATTCTGCTATCAAAGTGATCTTTCTAAAATGCAACACTGACCATTGCATCTTCCCATTCAGTAAACTTTCTTGGCTGTCTGCTACCTCAAGGATCAAATATAAAATCCTCTGGCTTTTAAAGCCCTCCATAATCTGGCTCCTTTGTACCTATCTAGTGTTTTTACACTTTATTTTCTCTTCACATTCTCTACAATCCAATAGCATTTACCTCCTTGCCATCCCTTAAATTCAACCTATCTTTTGACTGTATTTTCAGATTTATGGCTAACCTTCATACTCAGAACACTTTATCTCTTCATTTCTACCTCCTAGTTTTTCTGGCTTCCTTCCAAGTCTCAATTAAAATCTTACATTTTTCACAAGCTCTTTCCTGGTCCTTAATCTTAATGCCTTCCCTCTAAAGCTACCTCCAATTTATCCTTTCTATACCTACTATTTATATACTTATTTACATTTTGTTCAGCTGGCCTTGTTCCCCTCTGCCCTTTCCTCTTCACTGGACAGTGACCTTGAGAGCAGAGATTCTGGTTTTTGCATTTCTTTGGATCCTTGGCACTAAATGCTACTTGCCTGACTCAAGCTTTATTGTTCTTTTCAATATATCATACTTACGTGGGGAAGCAGTTAAACATTTATTAGTCTTGTTATATATAGGAAGCATCCTAATAGGTGAAGTTAGTGGTTAGAATTTTGTAATTTTAGCTTATTGATAAAAACTTGAAAAGATCTTTCCTTTTGAATTTGCCTCTTGATTTGAGTCCCATTTTACATCAGTGGACTTAGGCCAAGGCCAAGGCACCTAATTATACTGAGACTCAGAGAATCTCATAATTTTCTCCAATTTATTCTCAGGTCAACCAGTTCTGTGAGTAAAGCCTAAGTCTCAACTCTGATTTCCAGGGTGGAACAAAGAAGACCAAATCAAGACTATGGCCTTTCATAGTATGGGCCCCATCCATGTATTTTTTATTTTCATACAGCCCCTTTTTTCCAAGCCCTAGTTCATCCCTCAACCAAACATTGTAAATGACTTCCCTGTCTCAAGTCTCTCCCTACCTGAGTTAATCTTCCATTGAGCTGTCAAAATGATTTTCCTAAAGTGAAATTCTGGCTATATCCCTTTCCTACTCAATAAACTCCAGTAGCTCTCTATTCCTATAAGGATCAAACTTCTCTGGTTTCTCATGCCCTTTATTACTTGACTCACAGTGATTTTTCCAGTCTTCTTAAATTTGACTTCCCTTTATATTCTGACTATACTGTATTATGTCCTATTCCTCTAACATGACATTCCACCTTCCAACTCTGCCTTGTACTGGTCATCCTGTGATACTTTCCTTTCTCAGCTTCCTTAGATCCCTTCAAGAGTCAGCTGAAATACCACCTTCAGCAAGAGACCTTTCTGAGTATTCCTAGCTTTCCAAGTTCATCTAGGTTGATCCTTGAATGATAGATGTTTGTCTCAGGAACTTTTCTTAATGCTTTTCCATTTTGATAGGACTTTCAAGAACCCTCTGCTGGGATAGCCTGCAAGAGTCCAAGAACTCTTCATGATATAGAACAGGGCTTCTTAAACTGTTTCCACTCATGACCCTTTTTGCCTGACAAATTTTTATGTAACACCAGGTATTTAGATATATAAAAAAGGAATACAAATCAAACATTTACTGATAATAAATCATAATTTTCCAACCCTCTCATTTAGTTACAATACCTCCTATGGAGATAAGGATCACAATTTAAGAAGCTATATTACAGGGTAGAACTTTTATAGTGAAAGATACTTGGTGCTAGGACCTGCTTCAAATACTGGCACTATCATTAGGTCTCTATCCTTATCTGTAAAGTGAGGGAGTTGGACCAGATGCCCATGAAGGACCAACTTTCACCCCAAATTTATGATCCCAAGATTATGCTATTTGCAGAATATTTTGGCCTACCTCGATCCCTTGATAAGTGTTCATGAAAAAAAAAATTTAAAAGTCCTTATTCATAGAACATAGAATTTTAGATTTGGCAAGGACCTCTATGGTCAATCTATTCCAACCTATCTCTGAAAAGGAATCTCATAATTAGGCTAGGTATCATCCAACATAAATATTGGTGCATACATTTTAGCTTTCTATATCTCAACCCTCTAACTCCCCTCCTTCCACCTCTCACTCTCCCAGTGTTATCTTTTTAAAGGCAGAGATCATTTCATTTTCTTTGGATCCCCAGGACCTAGAACCATGTTTTGAATGTAGTAGGCAATTAATAAATGGTTGTTGAATCAAATTATGAAAGCTGGGATTTGAAAAGATTAATATGGCTGTGTTGGGAGGATGGATTGGAAGGGTGACAGATTGGAGGTCTTGAAAACAATCATAAGATTGTCTCTCATAGTCCAGGTGTAAAGCAATAAAGAACTGAACTAGGGTTACTGTAGCCAAGAAGACTGCAAAGGAAGTCTTGATAGAACTTGGTAACTAGATTATGGAATGAGGAAATAATAACCAGAAATAATAAGCTTTGGATTGCTAAAAGAATGGAGGCCAGTAGCTGAAAGTAAAAAGCCAGGAGGGTTGCTGTAAGTGCTAGGGATACAAAGAAAGATAAAAACATGGAGGCTTGAGTGGGAAGATGAGGAATTTCCTTTTCTGCTTTGGTGGTGAACTATTAAATATAGGTCACTGTAACTAAATGACCAAAGCTCCATGGTATCCATAGGGTTCTTCTGGGAATCACCTAATGGTCAATATTAGAGTTACCTAGGTCTTTTGCATAATGACCTCAAAAGGCCTCATTCCTCTACATAAGAAACCAACAGAACCCAGGAAGGGAGAGTTAGGGATTTTCAACATATTTTTGGGTCCATACACAAAACTCTTCATTTTCCCCTAGAAACGAAACAAGATTTTTTTTTTAACAGAATATTTTAAAGTAAGAGTTTGTGGAGCATCTTTTTCAGTTATTTAATTTTTGATTTAAAAAAATTTTTCAATTAATGAGCAGTTATTTTCTTTCTCCTCCAGAATCTCTCCCCTATGTTGGAAGAGGGGGGGAAGTAAAAATAAAATCCTCATAACAAAAGTGCCCAGTGAAGCAAAACTGATTCTCACATTACTGCTGTTGTACATGCCCTTCTCCTCCCCCCCCCCATCTCTTATCTGTAACCGTTTGGGAATCTCTGGCTTCCTTCAGAGCACCACTTATGGCCCCCCTCCCACACAAGGGCTCCCTTGACTCCGCCTAGTTGCTGGATGCCTTCTGTTTTTGAAATTATATTGTATTACTTTATACTTTCTATTTTCTTCCCTGTGGACATGGTGTAACTCCTAATAAAATAGCATATAAGCTCCTCAAGGGCTGGGACAGCTTCATTTTTGTACCTAGCACAGTGTCCTGCATTTAATAGACATTTAATATACATTGAATTGGATTGAACAAGTGAAGTTTAAAATTTTTCTTTAAATACTTCAGTTTATTTCTTTGGTTTCTTGGGTTGTTGCAGTTTAACTGGAAAATGGAATTCGTGTTGCCTATGGGCACTCCTACCTGGAGGATTGACTAAGAGTCACCAATAGGATATTTGTAGAAATCCTGTAGAACCTTGAGGAGACAAAGTAGGTGTCTCATTGTTGCAGAAGCTACAGGGTGTGTGGGGCCCATTCCAGGACCCTGTAAGTCAGAGTGCAGTCTGGACAGGCTCTGAGTGAAAGGCAGGCTAGGAGAAGCCTGGCTCTGGCTCCCCTCCCCCTTGGCTGACTGCAGCGTTTTGGGGTTTGCTCCCGAATTTAGAGTGATCGAGATCGCAGCCTGCCACTCAGCACACACCTCAGCTGCCAAGACCCAGAGTGGCCACATCTACATGTGGGGCCAGTGTCGGGGCCAGTCGGTGACCCTTCCTCACCTCACCCACTTCTCCTGCACCGATGATGTGTTCGCCTGCTTTGCCACCCCCGCCGTGTCCTGGCGCCTCCTCTCTGTTGGTGAGTCTGATTTGGGGCTACAGGCAGGTATGGGGGACAGTGAGGGTGTGGTGGGAGTAGAAGGCAGCCATGAGGGGGATAGTGTACTTTCCTGTGATCATTCATAGCAGGAAAGGCAAACTCCTTAGAGAGATAGTTTTTGTACCACTTACACTACAGGAATGTTTCAAAGAAAGTACTTTATAATTCTTAAAGTAATCATAATAGCTAGCATTTAAGTGGAGCCTATTTTACAGAAGAGGAATCTGAGGCAGATTGAGGTTAAGTGTCTTGCCCAGAATCACAGAGATATTAAGTTTCTGAGGCCTTCCATTTTCCCAGGCCCAGGGCTCTATCCACTGAGTCGCCTATAGGCCTTCCAGCCAAAGCCCAGGCCTTGGGTGCTATAGGGAAGCTCTAGTCTTCTGACTTTAAGCCCAGGGCTTTGGGGGAATAGATAAGGAAGATCTCTTTACAGTCCATGCAGAGAAACACCAAGGGGAATTGGGATGTCATTAATTGGGAACAGCACACTCTGATCATGTGTGTTGCTAAGATCTGAAGTGTCTCTTGTTGCCCTAGAGCCAGATGACCACCTCACAGTAGCTCAGTCGCTAAAGAAAGAGTTTGATAACCCTGAAACTGCGGACTTGAAATTTCTGGTGGATGGAAAATATATTTACGTGCATAAGGTCCTTCTCAAAATTAGGTAAGGAATAAATTTCTTCTTCTTCTTGAATGGAGTTGATCCTTTCATTAATTTGGGGACACTAATTGTGAGCAAGGCATGCTACTGGGTGCTATGGAGAATTCCAAGAAATTTAGGGTATCCCAAAAGTATTAGTGTAGTTTTAAGTTGTGAAGATACTTTATATAAGATATAGTCCCTAGTAGTGGAGAACCTATAGTGTGAAGGGGAAGTCAAGATGTATATATGTAGAACATGGAAAGAATAATGTAGAACATGGAAAGAATAATGCAAAGCACTATAAGTTTAAGTGACCAAAATGGAAGGCCATAGTAGGGACTGTTTCATTTCTTGTTGCTACTTGAAGGCCTGGCACATAGTTGGTTAATAAGTCAATACTTGTTGATTGATAATCATTGAGGTGTCTCATTGTTGCAGAAGCTACACAGGGTGTGTGGGGCCCATCCCAGGACCCTGTAAGTCAGGGTGTAGTCTGGACAGGCTCTGAGTGAAAGGCAGGCTAGGAGAAACCTGGCTCTTTAGATACAAACCTTAAAATGCTACATAAATACTGGCTGTTATTAATACTATAATTATCATTATATACCAAAATTTTTTCAACCATTCCCCAATTGATGCTTACTCATTTGGTTTTCATTTCCCCCCTAGTAGGATAAAAGACAGCAGGTACTGTCTCTTTTTTGTCTTTAATTCCTAGTATCTAGCACAGTTGCTAGAACCTAGCAAATATTTAATAAACATTTATTTGTCAGACTGCTGCTATGAACTTCCTTTTTCAGGTGTGAACATTTTCGTTCAGTATTGAATGGCAATGAGGATGACATAGTAGAAATGGATGAATTTTCATATCCTGTTTATCGAGCCTTTCTGGAATACCTGTACACAGACTGTATCAATCTCTCTCCAGAGGATGCAATAGGTAATTATCATAAGAGTTATATTGTACCAATAATATAGTAAGATATTCTTTTTTATGGTAGGAGCATGGAAAGATAGTCCCTGGAGATGTCCAATGACTTGGGCCTTATTCCTCTTACCTTTCCCTTTCTTCTATTTTATTTGACCAAGGCAGCAGAAATAACTTGAAATCCCAAATCATTATAACTGGTGTTATCAATGTTGCTTTTCTTGACCATTTCAGACATCCTTTACCATAACAGATAGCTGTCACGGAGCTGCCCATAAGACATTTGCATTCTAAAAGGAACAAAATTAATAGGAAATACCTTGCAAATTGACACAACTACACACACACACACACACACACACACACACACTTTTTGAAAAAAAGGAAAAAAGAAAAACATTCTAGTAGTAGGTAGTTAAAGTTGGTTGATGTTTGAAATTAATTCTTCCTAATAAACACTCTTACTTTCACTAGGTTTGCTAGATCTGGCTACATTTTACAGAGATAACAGATTGAAAAAGCTCTGTCAGCAAACCATTAAGCAAGGGATCTGTGAGGACAATGCCATCGCTCTGCTTTCAGCTGCTGTGAAATATGAAGCCCAGGTAAGAAGAAAGATTTGGAAGGAGGGTATTTGAGGGGGCTGTCACAGCTTTCTGGAGTCACTACCTGACCTTGTACTTCCGTGGGGCTGCTATGAGCTAGCCATCTGAGACAACATATCTGAAGTGCATTGTAACCATAGAGGTTTATATATTATTTTTGCTGTATTTGGAGCAATGACAAATTGATCAATTGATAAACAGTAAATATCTACTCAATGCAAAACACTGTGCTGGGCACTGTAGGTACAAAAACTAATGAAATGGCCCCTGCTCTTAACAATTTTATGTTATATTGGGGAAACAATAAATACAAAAATATGTATGTAGAAAACATTTGTGTACATCTCTACAAAATATGTATTTCATATACATGTATATGTATATACATGCACAGAGAGAAATATGTATTATACATGTATATAAGTATAAACACATATAAAGTAAATACAAGGAACTTTCCAAAGGAGATTTTTCCAAAAACTCTAGCTATGTGAGGAATTTGAAAAGTTACTTTACAGTTATGTACAGTGTCAGCTGCAAAAAGACAGAATTTATCCATATTTAATCATTGTGGTCTAACCACACATGATATCCTAGGCTCAAAAGTGAAGTACAGTGAACTATAATATTTACTTGTGGTCTTCTTTACAATTCCTGTTTTGTGCTCTAAGCAGTTTTTCATTTAAAATAAATTTTTTTTCCTGATATTCTTATCAGAACTGCCCAAAAGTGTAGACTTACGTATTTGAATTTCTACCAATTGCTTAAATTTAAGTCTTGCTTGGAAAATTGATCAGTGTTTTCCCTTGTAATAATGGCACTGGGTTTTACCAGTTTAGTAGCCTGATTCCTTTCATAATAGTATTGCTAAATGATCTTAATTTTAACTGTTTATTTTCTGATGCTGGGGCTCCAGTGTGTACAATCTTTTTTGTTTGGTCTTTGACCACTGACCATCACCTGTATTACTTTGGTACAGTGTCAATCTTGGACTTCACTGTTTTGCAGAATCTCATTGCAACTGATTTGATTCTTATCTAGATTTGTTTATTGATCTCATCCTAACAAATTCTGGACCAGATAATTCCACATAATGATCCTTAAGCTATTCAAAAGTGGCAGAATCTTCCTTTTTAAACAAAATTTTGACAGAACCCTTACATTAAAATCTTTTACAAGTATTTTTAAAAACCTGTTGCTGTTGATATGAGATTATAACCAAATTATGTGAGATTGATTTTCAAAGAGAAAAAAAAACATGCTTTTAGATCAATATTTATTCCAAATCTAACATTATAAAAATAAACAACTTTTTTTTTAAACTGAGGGGGATTGTGTGTGTGTGTGTGTGTGTTTGTGTGTGTGTGTGTCTGAGAGAGAGAGATTGCTTGTTATCAGTGCTTTTTTTTTTTTTTAATTTGGGAGTGCTATTGAAAGCAATAGCTTAATTTAGAATATATTTTATGGTGTTCATTTCCCCCTCACCTTACATAAACCTGTGTTTAATTTAGTTCATTTGAATTTGGCAAACACGTAGAAAGATCAAGTGTAGTCTGCTAGGTGCTAGAATAAAATGATTCTTAGTGCTCAAAGAGCTTACACTCATAAGATCATAGATTTAAAGCTGAAGTATAAAGGCAAAAAAGAATTCCAAAGCTCTACAAAAAAAAATCTGAGGAGGGTGGAAAGATCATCAGAATTTAGAAAATGATCCAAAAATATTTCATGGAGAAAGTGGCCTAAGCTACTCCTTGAAGAAAGAAAAGAATTTCAGCCAACAGAAATGCAGATGGCTGAATTCCAGGAAGCCAGATTTTTTAAGTGGGCAGAGGTGGATGATGGCTATTTATTTTGACTGGAACATAACAAGTAATAATGAGTGAAATAATATGTGCTTATTAAGCACTTACATGTTCCAAGCATTATGCTCAGTACTGAAAATAACAAAGTTAAGCAAAAAGAAAAGCATTGTTTGCCTTCAGAGAGCTTCCATTTTAATAAGGGAAGACAATATTTACAGGGATAGTCGTCAGTGAGAAAGGTTTCAGACAGGAAAGGCAGAGGGAATGGTGATTCAGATCATAGGGAAATTACCTGAATGTGTCCTTTCCAGGAATGGTGGTGATGATTTGATGACTTTCCAGAACTAAAATTGGAAAGTAATTGGTGGGGGGAAGGATCTAAAATGATCCTGGAAAGGTAGGTTGGAAAAAGATTATGGAAGTCCTTAAGTACTAAGCTAAGGACTTTGTATGTTACTTTACAGGCAAATGAAGTTTGAGCAGAGAAGTGATATTATTAGGTAGATTATTTTGGGAATTGTATGAGGTTGGTTTGTCAGGGGAGACATTCGAGATGGAGAATATAAAAAAGCTATTATAGAATAGTCCTTGAAAGACATGCTGAAGCAAGGCCTGAATTAGAGGGAAGTAACAGGTGATAGAGCAGAGAAGAAACATATGGCTGTTCTCCTGAGGTAGAATTGGCAAGACAGGATCCCTCAACAGAAAGCTATTTTTTGTCTTTTTTTTTTTTTTTCCAGTGCTGACCTCCTCTTTAATTATGTGATCAGTTACAACAAAACATGCAATACCATTTCCTTCAGAAAATTCTGTTCTCCTTAGAGCAGTCCATAATAAATCTTAGCCACCTTTTCTACAGCTTCAGGTCAAGGTAAAACATTTTATTAATACAGAACTGGTTGGATGTAGGAGCTCAATTTGGAAAATGGTGAGTTTCAGGTGCTTGCAGGACATTCAGGTGGGGTGATCAGAGAGGGATATATATCAATTTGAGAATAGTCTGCATAGTAGTAAATTTTAGTCATAGAAGTGAAGGATTCTACTGAGAGAGTTTATCAAGAAAGAAGAGGGCTGAGAACATACTCTTTGGAGGTACACAAACATAGGGAATAAGAAGAATTAAGTGGATCAGGGAATCTAATTGCAAAAGAATAATTAGGTAGAAAAAGTGGGGGTGTATAGTATCATGGGATCAAGGGAAGAGAGATATAATGAGGGAAATAGCAAAGATTGTCAGATGCTGTAGAAGATTCAGGGAGGTTGAAGAATGAGAAAAAATTATTTGATTTGACAATTAAGCAGTCACTGTTGGCTCTGAAGAGGAAAATTTGAGTTGTTGAGACAGATTACAAGAGGTTGGAGATTGAATGGTAGGTGAGGAAGTAGAGATAGATAGATCAATCTACATATATATGTATGCATATACATATATATATATAATAACGTTTTCTTTAACTTTAAGAGTAACAAGATATGAGGCAATAGCTTTAGGGGTGGGAATAAAAAAAGATAATTTTTTTTTCAGGTTGGAGAGAGCTGAGCATGTTTCTGTATGAAGGGGAAGGAACTAGTAAGAAAAAAAGATGTTTTGTTGTTTGTTTGTTTGTTTTTTCCAATTAACAACCATTTATTTTTCCCCCTCTCACCTTTCCCCTTCCTAAGGGAAAAAAAACCACATAAAACAAATATCTATATATGTGTGTGTATATATATATAATATCAAATTAAATAGATTTCCATATTGGCATATACAAACATGTATCTCCCATTCTCCTTGGAAAAAAATTTGAAGATGAGAGAGATGGAGCAATCAGTGCAAAGGTACCAAAGGAGGCAAGAGTAGATGGAGTTGTGGCAAAATTATAACATTAACATAGCATGGACAATTCCTCACTTTTTTTTTTCTTTTTTGCTGAGGCAATTGGGGTTAAGTGACTTGCCCAGGGTCACACAGCTAGGAAGTGTGAAGTGTTAAGTGTCTGAGACCAGATTTGAACTCAGGTCCTCCTGACTTCAGGGCTGGTGCTGACAATTCCTCACTTAAAAAAATTTTTTTACAAAAAATTTTGAGAATTTTATTTTTACATTTGCTGTGTTTAGTGTTTATTTTGAAATTCTTACCAAAATAGAAAACAAAAGGTATTTGCAGCCAAATGGAAGGATTGCTTATAAGTTCTCCTTGGACAGGAAAGGTTTAATGGACTCCCTTTTATCATGAGTCCAGAAGCAACAAAAAACATCATTTCATGGGACATTTGATCACTTTATATTGCAGTGCTCATCATAAGCACATAATACAAAATAATGACTAGAAAAAACTTTCACCTATATGCACTAGTAGAAAATGAGAGGGAAAGAAATTTTGTAAAGAACTTTTGAAAATTGTCCTTATTAATCCAGACACTCAGTAATTGTGATGTAAAAGTGAGTATGGAGAAGAAAATATGGCTAAGAAATAAATAAGAAAGTCCAAAATTTTGTTATCTCCCACATGAAATTCACTTAAGTGTATCCATGAACTTTTTTGGAGAAAAGAATTAAGAAGTTCTGGACATGGCAAAAATCAAATCTCATAACAAAAATTAAAACTGATTATTACTTAATCAGAAGTTATTATTCCTAATATTGGATTCATTCTGGAGTCAGCTGTGTACAATCAGACCACCCATTTGTTAGAGAAAATAACAAAATTAATGCAAAACTAGAAAATTAAAAATGAGAAAATAAATCTATCATCCAGTTAAAACAATTCTAACTGAACCAATTTAAACAAGCTTTCTGACACTCAGAAAAAAGGAATGAATACTGAATTATATGCAGACACAGGTTATAGCTGTTTCCTAAATAAGCTTTCTTAGTATCACTCAGTTTCCATAATAAGAACAAGAGAGCCTAGAAACTGCCTCAATGAAGCCTTTATTTTCTTGCCTAAAAAAAAATGTACAATAGCCAAATGCAATAATTCATTTAGATATAAATTCATTTTTAAAATCTTATGGAGGATGGTAGAAGATGAACTTTATTACTTCATAAAATAGAACCAATGGAGGGAAAACAAATTTAAAGAAAGTATGGCAAAATAACCATTTAAGCATAGACAAAGGAGGGTATTTAAATTGAAACTGGAAGGAGGTTGACAAATCATAATGCAACAAAAATAGTAACTAATGCAGACTATGCAATCAAAATATGCATATTTCAGTGGAGATTTGTTAATGACATCCATGAATATTGAGTAAGTCAGAGAAACTGGAAGAATGACAAAAATAGGTAAAAATAGAAAAATTCTATAAAGATTTATCTAATAAAATCTTTTTACCATCAGGGACAGTGGAGACACCACATTTGGACCCCGAACACTCCAGACCCAAAGGGACAATATGAAGATGTGGCAGTGACACTGTAGAAAATAAAGATGAGAAGAACTGCTTATCTAGATCCAGTAATCAATTTTGGAGGTGACATAATTTTGAGGGAGAGAATCTCAAATTTTCCGAAAGGGAGGAAGATACCAAAAGTATAGGAAAAAATCTTGGATCCCCTTATTATAAAAAGAACTTGAGAATATCTGTAATTACCAATTCATATTCTGACTTTTTCATCTCCAAATTTTTTTTGTGAGAATAACACACACAAACTTTGAGGTCACCTTTGATGGAGGTATGCAAAGGGAACAGGAAATCTTTAGTAATTTATATTCTATAGCAGAAGATATTTTTACAGTTATATAGTTGACTGAAAGGCACAGAGAATCCCAGTTTCTTTAGCTTTTATTTGTTAATTAGGAAAAAACATTTGATTTAGTAAAAACAAAAAGCTGCCATAAAGGCTCTCCTCCAATTAGATGCTCATGTCAAAATCAAATATATAAGAACATAGGTAACAATCATCTGATTGTTAGTAGCAAGCAAGGCATAAAATGGGGTTGTAGGCTTGCCCAAAGTGTTTCCATTGATTAGTTCAGGGGCCAAATTCAAAAGGGGATCTCTATTGCTGTTGAGATCTTCCAAGTGCTCCTATTTGTAGATGACATTGTACTAGTTGCATCCAGCCCCAGAACATTGTCAAGCCTCCTCAATGAAAAGAGGTGGTGGTAAGGGAATGTGTATTCATTAAGGATCTTGTATGTGTCAGGCACTATGCTGAGTGCTTTTACAAATTATCCTCAAACAAATGGATCCTCATAACAACCCTGTGAAGTAGGCACCCCCAATTTTACAATGTGGAAACTGAGGCAAATAGATTAAATGACTAGTTCAGGTCATCACACAGCCTCTGTGGCCAGATCCAGGTCTTCCTCGTTCCAGAGCAAGCCCTCCGTGCCACCCAGCTGCCCTCAGGAGATGCACAAGCACTTAAGAGTTCAGCCTAACCAACCACTGAGGAAAAAGTGAGGGAATAAAGCCTGGTAGTCAGCCCACCACATACATTTGGATGCACAGCCCATAGAACTTATACCTTGGACAGCCTCAGGATTGCACAGCGAGAGGAAATCAAGAATTACTTTGGGAAATTTCACAGTTCTTTGAATGAACAAGCTTATTGCTGAAACATGTCTGTTTTCTTAATATCTGTATTCTTCTGGTGATGTTGCATCACCATGACTCGTGGGAAACCACAGTCTTTGAAGAATTGAGATTGAAAATGGATGGTGTCAGAGAAGCATTTGGCTGGAAAAAAGAAGGTGCCAGTCACAAAGCAGAAGAGAGAGAGAAAATCAATGGTATCCATGTAGGGGCCCTTGGGTGGACTTGTAGCAGCTCAGGGGAGGACAGGAACAAGCTATCTAAGATGGGCAGGCCTGGTGTGTTCAGATTCCCAGAGTTCCCACATTGATGAGATCACAGGGAACCCCACAGGGTTTTGTTTCTAAATGTTCTTGTGATTTTGCCAGACTGTTGGAACTCATGTTTTAAATTTATCAACAGCATAGTGTGTGTCAACAGTAGAAGTAAACATTAAATGGATATGTCAGCTTACTCTATTTGGATTTGGCACTTAGACTAGACTTGGAGATATTTGTTTTTTCATTAGTTTTGGTCCATGACACACTTTATTTCCTATCTCTTTAAACATCTAGATTTTGCTTAATTATCCATAAAGGGATAATGGTAGGACAGAAAAAAATTAGTAAAAACAAACCCAAAACACTAAGAATATGTTTAGTTGCTAGTTTTTTTTTGAAGATACCAACACATATTTAATATTACTTAAAAATTTATGATAAGAGAATTACAAAATAAATTTTGTGAAATCTTCAACAATCAATGTAGCCTTCTTGGAGATTTCACTAGACTGATTTGCTGCTCAAATATTTAGAGATGGACAGAGTTGAAAGGTATCTCTTAGAGGTTATTTAGAACAGAGGTGTCAAACTCTGAGTCAGTATGCAAACCCACCAGAATCCATTTCTCTTAGAGTTTGACATTACTGTTCTAGGCTATTCTTCTAGCTTGATCTCTTGACTCAGATCTGATGTTTGGATTCCCAGAGACTTTCTGAATGTTTGAGTGAGTGAGCCATGGCATTTTCCCCCTTTGTTTCTCCCTGTCCCAGTTTTTGCTATTACAAGTTCAGCCTCTGATTCCAGTTATTTTATTTGCACTTTTCTTGACACAGAATGATTGTGTCCTATACATGACAGGACAAGTTCATCCATTGATTCTAGGCTAATAAGAAGCCAACCTTTTACTTATACGATCAATTTTGACTGATCTACAACAGTTTTCTGATTTCGTGATATTCCATATTTGTTGAATATACATCTCATATACAATTTGACAGCAAAGTGGACAAGTTTGTGGGTATGGTTGTTCAGCATCAGAGCATTTTTCTTCCCGGCACCCATTGAACTATTTGGTACCAAGGGGTTAAGTGCCAATCTAATAAAAGAATTATTGTATTTTTTGCCCTTTATAAAAACATTAAAATGTGGGTGGCATTTATAATGAAAGAGAACTGGAAATGCAATAATTTCTAAGAGCATTTTCTAACAATGACAATAACAATTGACACTTATATTGCATTTTCAGATTTGCAAAACACTTCACCTACCTTATCTCATTTGATCCAATCTCAGTTGGTGACTGTATGAAGTAGAATGTCCTCTGATCTGATCCTTTCCAAAGGTTACATTTGTTCTCTTTGTCCTTTGGAGGGAGAAAAATCAGTTGCTGTAAGCTGCTAAGAAGAAATCTATATGACAGTCATATCTCAGTTTCTTCTTTTTTTTTTTTCCTCCACTACTTTCAGAAGCTGTTTACAGCCAAAAATGCCGAAAGCACTAAAGGAAATGGAATAGGGGGATATCCCACTTGTAGCAAAACATGCTTCCTGTTTTCACAGGCTCCAAGTATTGGGAAGGACCGCAGAGGTCTGCTGAAGCACAACTCCCTTTATAATGTCCTCTCCTCCACTTCCTCTTTTGGACAGCTCTGGTTGCTAGGGAGTTTTTTGTTAGTTCCATCAAAATCTGTCTCTTGCAGTTTTTACTCATAGCTCCTGACTCTGTTCTCTATCCATAAAGAATGGACAGATCTTTCCATTCTTCAAAGTTCCCCCAGATGGTTCTTTTTTCCAGGCTAATCATCCCCAGTTCTTTCAATAGCTCCTTGAATCATAGGATTTCCAGTTCCCACACTATCCAGATTGCCTTCCTTTGAGTAGACTCCAAGTGTCCTTCCTAAAATCATCTAGAACTGAACAGATTCCATTTGGGATGTTAATAAAGTCAAATACTATTTAGCAGAGTTATGACTGCCCTCCTTTTGAACAGTGTTTCTAACATAACCAGAAATTGCATTCACTGTTTACCTGCTGTGCCACATACACATTGACTCATTTGGATTTTTTGGTCTTATTAAAATCCCCAAATCATTTTTACATGATGTGCTACAGCTATTTCTTTGGGGCATTTAATCTTCAATGAGCAGATTCCTGACTTACAGCTAAAACCTCCTGTGTGTGGTCTCCCTTTCTGCTATGTATGACGCTCAAGAGCCAGGACTGTCTTACTTTTTTTATTTGTATCATTAGCATTTAGCACATAGTAAACACTTATTTGTTCATTCAGTTTTCTAATGGAACTGTGGCTTTCGAAGTCTAGAGTGTCTTAAGCACATCCAGGAGGGAGATGAATGTTGGCTGAGTTAGATCTCTCTGCAAAAGGGAAGCTCCAAGAGCAACTCCTCAATGAGAAAAAGGCAGCACAGTACCATGTATGTTGATGTTGTTGGTCAGTTGTGCCCGACTTTTCAGGACTTCCATAGATTTTGATTTTTGGATTTCTTGGCAAAGATACTCCTTCTCTAGTGGCAGACAGGCTAAGTGACTTGAGATCACAAGCTAGAAGCTGGATTTGAACTCAGGTCTTTCTGACTCCACGCCCGGCATTCTATTTATTGCACCACTTAGATGCCATTGTACATAAGAATAGTTAATAAATGATGATTGAATTGAATGGAATATGTCAATGTCATGTCATGCTTCTGTTGCCAAATCTTATTGATTCTACTTGCCCCTCTTTTTAGGAACAATAATATTGAATTTCCTTATGTTGCAAATGACTGATATGAAATCCTGTTTTTCTCCCTTAGGACTTAGAGGAATTTTGCTTTCGATTTTGCATCAATCATTTGACTGTAGTTACACAAACTTCAGGCTTTGCAGAAATGGATCATGACCTTCTGAAGAGCTTCATCAGTAAGGCAAGCCGAGTTGGAGCCTTTAAAAATTGATCAACAGCTACAGCCAAGAAAGGGACTAGTCCTTTCTAATTCCCATACAAAAGTTTGAGAAGAACAGCTTTCACTTAATTAATGGCTTGATCAGTTATCCCTAGCAGATTTTTCTTCTGAGGAAAGGCATTCAGGAGAAGTTGACTCTTCTCTATCAATGATCTGCCTGAGTCCAAAGTTTACACAGAAAGTTGAAAATGAGTAAATGCTGTCATTTCCTCCCCAGATTCAAGCACTTCATACACTACAAATCCTTTAACAGCTTTTTCCTTTTTGAAGTCACATCAGACAACACATCAGCCACTGTTGATTTTTGGCAACAACAGCCTCAGGTCATAGGATTTTGTGCAAGATGTCTCTCTTATTCTTCAGGTCAACATCATTCTGTTTTGTGTAACAGGGACAGAGTGGCTATCTTTCCGTTCACTTTAAGCCCAAAATTTGGGTCCTGAAGACAGCTACTTCAGGGTCACTCAGGAGGAAGGAAAAAACAGTGCATAACAATTAGAAAACATGGTCTGTTTGAACAATTATGGTCAAGAGTAAAGATCCTCTGATACAGTATTCTAGAGATAATGACTAATTCTCGAACATTCATTAGCCTTCATCAAGGCTTTGCCAATGAAAGAATCAAAGGCCTAAGGGCTAACTTTACTATGTTGTTTGTTTTTTGTTGTTTTTTTAATTTTTAAACTGGGTCATGAATTCCTTATATGGGAAAGTTAAATATGAAGCCTTGATTCTGAATGAATGTCACTCTAAGCTCATCTGCCTTACATACAAAAAAAGTATCTTTTGTTTCTTTTTGGGTTAACAGGGATGTTCTTTCCCGCACAATGATGAGTATTCTCATGTATATTCCTTAAGGCTTTTGTGTTACTCTGAAACAGGTCAGTCATACTGGAACCAAAAATCAGACTGTAATTTTAATGTCTAAAAAGGACCCAGTACTTTTTTTTTTTTTTTTTTTTATAAAATTGACTGACAAGATAGATTTTCAGATTTCAACTCAAATTAAGTTATCTAATTGTAGAAGTGAAATGTGAATGGAAACTAACAAGGAAATATAAAAAAATACAGATTCCAATGCCATATTACATAAAGGGGAACATTTTAGCATTAGAAATTGCATCCTTTATTGATCTAATATTGGATAAGAAAGTGCTTCTCTACAGATAATAGAATAAGTGTTTTTTGCCCAAGAAGAAGAAAAATAAAAAATACTAGCAGTTTCTTGCCTCTTATATGCAAATAAATCCATCTGGTATCTGATTTTGGTGTTTTCTTTTTTAAAAGCATTCTAATAGGGAGTTTCAGAGAAATTACACACTACAACATGTACATACATGGTTTAACAAAAGGACAATAAGCATCACTCATTTTAGTGCTGATCTCTCACCTACTGTGGTCAATTTTGACCTCTTGATTTCTTCTTGATCAAATTGTTTCTATTCTGATAATGCACAAGATTGAGGATCATTCTTTAGTAAAGCAATCCAGGCTTTTAAGCACAATGTGTGTATGAGCACGTGTGTGTATACACACACATGCAGACCCCTCCCCAAGTATATGTGTATGAAACATGACATGCACAAATTTAGTCTCTCCACTCCAAATGTTCATATAGATTATTTGACCCAGACCTATTGTATAGTGGAGTGTTTTTGAGTTCATATTGGTCTGATTAGCTGCAGCTTGACCTCAACATAGTGATGTCATTTTTGGCCCTTGTTGAAAATGAAGGACAGCAATCAACTGGGTGTGTGTGTCTGTTTTTTGTGTGTGTGTATGCATGTATTTACATAATGTGTGTATTATAAGTGTACATACATACATGTTACATACATGAATATGGATTAGTACATATTCAAGGTATTAAAGATTTAAGACTTTTGGGATGGCCTATATGCATACACCCACATACACATACCCATATGTGTAAATCTCTTTCATTTTGTCTAAGTTAATTGATGTATCAGTTTTCTTGTTTTTTATAAATAATTTATAGGCCATTCACCACAGAAACATTCAAACTTTTGAAATTGCCTTTCATTTCTACCTTTTATATAGCAGGTTTAATAACTATATAACTACCACTATTAAGTGATATTTTCACTTTAAGTCCAAAAAAGGTGAAGCCAATTAGAAGGCCCTCCAAATCTCCTCAAACCTTTTGTTTAATAACCTTTGTTTAATCCTGATTGTCAGTACTACCTTGTTAGAAGATTTGTTGTCATTCAGTTGTTTCAGTCATGCCTGAATCTTCATGACCCCATTTGGGATTTTCTGGGCAAAGATACTGGAACAGTTGGCTATTTAACTTCTCCAGCTAATTTTACAGATTAGGAAACTGAGGCAAACAGGGTTAAGTGACTTGACCCTAGTCTGAAGCCAGATTTGAATTCAGGTCTTCCTTACTCTAGGCCCAGCATTCTACCCACTGTAGTGCCACCTAGCTGATCTGTTAGAAGATAATGAATGCTTCCTTGTAACTTTTTATTGACAATTTATTTCAAGTCAAAACGGGCATTCAAAGGAGAACAAAGATGTCAGCTTTGATTTGCTCTTTGTCATCAGTGTTCCTCTTAAAAGTATATTGTAGGGGTAAGGGGAATGAGAAGACTGTACCAATCTTTATTCACTCCGTAGACAATGCCATATGTATGCATTGGAGCCACGTGGCTTTGCTGGGATACTTAAAATTATTGCTTATGGTATGGTTGGTGGTGCTAGCTCGCAACTATAACTTATACTTATTCAGTGTGAAAGAAAATAGGTACTTAATAAATGCTTACTGGCTGATGGATAGAAAGGGCTGGAAAGTAACATTTTCCTAGCAGTTTTTTTGGTATATATTCTGTTGATCTTGAGAACTAGCTGACCTTACTAATATTGCTTGATTTCAAGAAACTATATAAATGTTAACAACTATGGAAAAGGAAAGATTCAAATTCATGAATGAGGCTCCTAGAAAAAAAATCAGTGGATCTTTTTAACCCTCTTTTCCCTTGGATTTTTTACCTCTAAGTGTCTCTTTACCCACAACTGGGTCAGTGTTCAGTTGGGCTGGTCAGTTGGCCAGGGAAAGGGGAAAAAGTAGATTGTAGGCAATAGAGATTTCTTGATTTTGCATATTATCCTTTTTATTTATTCTACTTTACACATGGAAATATTCTTTCTTTGTGGGAGAGGAGGTGATTAAATTGACATTTAAAATATTAAAAAGAAGAAAAAACAAATCAAAAAGGGAGGAGGGGCAGGGAGGCCATTTTGTTTCCTTGGTCCTCCAGGGAGACATGCATTTAGAACCTTCATCTTTCTTATTTTCTTTCTTTTTTTGTCACAACTGCTTCATGGTTAAAGTAATTTTTTTTTTCCAGTGGGGCAAGATACTGTGGAAGAAAGGAAAAGAAACAAACATTAAACACCCATTATATGCCAGGTATTTGTGCTGGCTTACCTAGGGGCACACTGCTATTGTGTCTTGAGGTCACTTAATGTCACATTTGAACTGAGGTTTTCCTGATCTCAGGCCTAGCACTCTATTCACTGCATCAGTAATAGCCCTTGGTGATAGTAAAGTTGAAAACCAAATTTTATTTCCCACTGACAAAAACATTAAGCTATATAGGGAAACCCTTTTTTGAACCTTGTGGTTTGGTTCTTTTTTGAACAAATAGATGCCAAAAATTATTCCAACTCCTATTAGCTGCCCTGGAAAGGTTGGGTTCGTCAAGATAATAAAATAAAAGCTAATTATCCTTCTATATTAGGCAATTAGAGAAAGATCTAAATGAGATTTTAATCTTTCTTAATCTTTAAACAATGTTCCTTGATCACAGAGGATCTTTTGTAATAGTTTTTTTTTTTTTTTTTTTTTTTAATAGGGTTAAATGCTAATGGATACAAGCACCAAAAGTCTGCAGGTGGAAAGCATACTTTCTGACCCACATCTTGCTCTGGACAATGCCTTGAGCTCTGTAGAAATTAAAGTTATAAAATCATAAATGGGAATAAGAACAAGTGGTTAAAAAATTCCTCAAGCCTACCATTATTACTCTTCCCATTCTTCATACAACTTTCTGGAGAGGGGAGTGACTTCCAGTTATGGGAAGTCAGAGGGTAGTAGGGCTTTTAAACCTTAAGGAGCTTAGAGGGTAGCAAGAGATGCAAACAGCAAGCCAGTGAATTTCCTACAATCAGGCCTCGAGAGGGTATGGTCTGATAGGAGTAACAGAATAACTTGCAGAATTCCATCTACTGGGAGAGGTTACAGATGATTTTGTTTTGCAAAGTCAGCTGGATTTAAGACTTCTGATAGCAATTTCCTTTGTCACTTTTTAGGTAGATAAAGTGGGGAGCCCTGTATCCTTGAACCCCTTAAGAAGGGCCTACTATGTATTAGGCACTGTGTGAGTGCTCATTACTATTCATCTGGTTGCAAAGAACCCTCTAAATCTTTGTATTTAGATTGAGGGACCTCTAGGATAAAAGCCAAGGTTCCCCTGAGGTTCAGGCTGTTTTTCATTAGGACCATGAAGATATTAAATTTAATGGGTCAGGAATACAGGAGAACAAGAGGCCATTTGTCTAAATCATGGTAGATTAGAAAAGGGGAAGGATAGGGTTGGTGAAACATTCAAAGATGCTTTATATTGGCAGTGAGGTTACTATAATACCAAGGGACCCTCATTAGCTTCATAGACACCCCAAATTGTGTTTAAGGGACAAACCACTAAGAGAAGGAACATTTGTTGGCTCAGGAGGACCTCTTTGAGTCTCCCTTGTGGTAACTGACTAGGAGGAATCTATTATAGTCATAAAAATCCTGGGGAGTTAGTACCTGCACAGTCACTTGTATCTTCTTTACCTGGGTAGGAGGGCTAAATGGAAGTTCTTGGAGATGCTACAACCTTCCTCTGTAGTTAATATTAAATCCCAGAATGTGATGAAAGATGTTTCCTCCTTAGTAGGGGAGATTAATAAGGAGGTTGCAGTGCTTTGTTTATACAGCCATCCCTGACCTGGCCAGCTTGGTAGAACAGAAAGTCAAAGTGCTATGTCTGTGACAGTGCAGAGTTATTGAGCTCCCTATTATCATTCATGTAGCTGACACGGGCCAGAAACAGTTTGCTTTTACTTGAGGAGTTCAGTATATTTCTACTATTTCAGTATTTCACTATACTATTCACTATATAAAAATTGTGTGAATTCTCTTCCATACTGCTATAATTTGGTAGAGACCTGAAAGAGGCCCCATTTACTGAGGATATTTATAGTACATCATATTAATAATGTAGTATCAACTGGGACAGATGGAGCCATTGTGCCAGAAGACCTAGATTGGAGTGTTGTCTCATATGAATGAAAGGGGAAGGATGAGAAATTAACTCTCAGAAAATTCAGGGTCCAACTGGCCTACTTAAATAAACACATTGGGTAGGGAGAACCCAGAAGATAACAGATGTAGTCCATAAAAATGTATTAATACTTGCTGTCCCACAAACCAAAAGCAAAATCTAGAGATTTATTGACTTGTTAGGGATTATTCCTGATCTGGATGTTTTGATGGCCCCTATTTACTGAATTACTTGTTAAGTTCATTTTTTTTAAAGAAATTTTCAAGTTTATTTTTTTCCCAAATATAGTTTTTATTTTTGTAAAACCTTTTCTTTAATTTTCCCCTCTCCTTTCCTTATCTCCCTAAGACAGCAAGCAATCTGATACAATTCTCTCTTTTGTTTGCTGAGGCATTTGGGGTTAAATGACTTACCCAGGGTTACACAGCTAGGAAGTGTTAAGTGTGTATGAACCCAGATTTGAACTCAGGTCTACCTGACTTCAGGGCTGGTGCTCTATCCACTACATCACCTAGCTGCCCCAAATATGTACAATTCTAAGTTCATATTTCTTTTTGAGTGGGGACTAGAATAGATTAATCTTGTTAGAACTGAGATAGGTTGTTTAGTAGTGTCTTTCCTTGGGCCCTTTTATAATCCTATGGACCTGAAGGTCTCTGTTCAAAAAGAAAAACCAGGCTGAAAACCTTTGGCATAGAACAAGAGGTGCTGAGACTAAATGACCATTGGGCTTTGGGTGCTACGAGCTTCCTAAAGTGTCTCAGTTGTTATACTATATTTGAGAAATAGTGATTTGTATGTTATTGGGTCCTGGTTGTTGCTGGATGAATGATGTAGGATCATACTAAGTTGGGTTATATACAAAAATGGGTCTTCTAACAAGATGAGTAGGGAATAGGCCTTCACTGTTAAATGTAAATGGTATATCCCAGATAATGCTCACCTGGGCCCTAAGGTGTGAGTTCTTTGTATGAAAAGACTGTGCCTTTACTAGGGGGTGAGAGAGACCTCCCATCCTAGACAAAATGCTTTACCTCTCCTTCTAGCCATGGTGCTACTGCCTATGAGGATCCATTTGTTGGAGAGTGTTCTTTTGCTTGTTTCACTGCAAGCCATGAAGAAGATCTATATAATTAGATTCCCAGCAGCCATTAATCTGCTAACTGGGGACACCTTAATGGATGGGATCCTGACAAGGCCTCCCAGTGGGCCAAGTTGCATGCATTGAGAGTAGCTGCAGACAAGATTTTTACTTACACTAATCCTTGGGCAATGGCTATAGATTTGCCCGGAGGGTCTGGGGCCTGGAAGGAATAGAATAGGCACCATCAAAATGCTCAACATTACAAATGGATATGATTTTGTTAGTGAAAGCAGCTTTGTCTGCTTTGTTGTAGCACTGTCAGGTCCATGGGACTTTTACACTGGACCTACAGATGAGCCTCTTCATGGGTGTTGTCTCCCTGGACAAAACCTGAACTCCTTGAAGGTAGGGAATTCTGACTTGTCTATGTGTTCCCTGAATTTTTAGTACAGTACTGTGCACACAGCAAGTACTCGCTACTTTTTCTTTATTCTTTCACTCATATTAAGATCTATAAAGGGCATCAGATACCATTTGTGTGTGGGAAATGAAGCCCTTTGGCAATCTGATAAAACCTCTCTCCCTCTTAGAATAATCTCTGTCTACACTCATACTTTAAGTAAAAGCTCAATTTCAGTGAGAGGTTAATGAAAATTATTAAGATGTAACTCTTTTGCAACTAATTTCACAAAGCCCCTGCAATCTATCCAACAATATGTGGAGGAGGTAATGGTCTGTGGACCCCAAATTAGGAAACTTGCTCCACATGCTCATCAAGCCACCTTTTTAGTAGGATCACAGACTCATAGGAGACCTCAGGAGGTCATCAAGCCTAACTCCATCGAGGCTTTGGAATATGAAGTAACTTGCCCAAAGTCATACTGATAACTGAATAGCAGTGGCAGGATCTGCTCCTGGGCCCCTGACTCCAAATCTGTCAGTATGCTTTCATCCCATGTAATTCTTGATTTACCTTTTCTACTAACCCTTGCTACCTATCATAGGGCAAGATACTTTTCTTTCCTGCAGATGATCTCTATTCAAGGTGTAGAACGCCAATTAGGTCTGCTTCTGGGGGAAAAAAAAA
>JAJPUD010020113.1:524-25299 GCA_023553655.1 Myrmecobius fasciatus
TATGGTACATTTTAGTAAAATATAGTTTCCTTCCTTATCTCTTTTGATTAAATCTATCTTGGCTTTTACTTGATCTGAGATAAGGATTGCTACCACTGCTTTTTTTTGTTCACCTGAAGCATAAAAGATTCTCTTCCAGCCTTTTACCTTCACCCTGTATGTGTCTCTATGCTTTAGATGTGTTTTTTGTAAACAACATATTGTTGGATTCTGGTTTTTAATCCAGTCTCCTATCTGCTTCCACTTTATGGGAGAGTTCATCCCATTCACATTCACTGTTAAAATAACTAATTTTTAATTTACTGCCATCTTATTTACTCAAGTTATGTTTTTCTCTTTCCTTTATCCTTTTTCCCTTCCCCCATCCCCAGTATTTTGTGTGTGATGACCACCTCCCCCACACAGTCCTCCCTTTTTAGAGCCCCTCCCTCTTTTTAACTCCTTTCCCCTGATTCTTCTATTTTCCCTTCTGTTAGTCTGTCCCTTTGTTTTCCTCCTTTCCCTTCCACTTCCATATGAGGAGCACAAGTTTCTCTGTGAAACCAAATGTGAGTAAAAGATATACTCTTTTATAGCCCAATCTGATGAGGGTAAGATTTACACAATGATCATCTCCTTCCCTTCTTTCTCTCAATTATATTAGGTTTTCTTTGCCTCTTCATGAGATTTTAGCTTATTTTTACCTCCTTTTTTTCAATCTTATTTTACCACCTTTTCCCTCTTTTCCCCAGTACGATAGCCTTTTCACTTCTAGTTTTTCTTCATATTATGAAAATAATACCAAATTATACCCCCAATCTTTAAGTATACCCATAGTAGAAATATAGTTCTCAAGAGTGCTTTCCTTTTTACCTTTTTATCCTTTTCTTGAGTTCTGTGTTTTGAGGTCAAATTTTTTGTTCAGATCTGGTTTTTTCATTAGAAATAGGTGAAATTCACCTATATCATTAAATGTCCATTTTCTTCCCTGGAAGAACATGTTCATTTTAGCTGGACAGGTTATTCTTCGCTGTAATCCAAGTTCCTTTGCCCTTCAGAATATCTGGTTCCCGACTCTTCGATCCTTCAATGTAGAGGCTGACAGATCTTGTGTGATTCCAATTACAGTTCCTTGGTATTTGAATTGTTTCTTTCTATCTGCTAGCAGTATCTTTTCCTTGGTGCAATAGTTCTGAAATTTAGCTCCAATATTCAATGAGGATTTAATTTTGGGGTCTCTTTCAGAATGTGATTGGTGAATTCTTTCAATGGTGATTTTGTCTTCTGATTTTAAAACATCAGGGCAGTTTTCTTTCAAGATTTCCTGGAAGATAATGTTTAGATTTTTTTTTTCATCATGGCGTTCAGGAAGTCCAATAATCCTTAGATTGTCTCTCCTACATCTATTTTCCAAGTCAGTTGTTTTTCCTAGGAGATATTTCATATTTTCTTCTATTTTTAATTTTTTTTTGTTTTTGGTTGACTGATTCTTGAAGTTTTATTGAGTCATTCACTTGCATTTGTTCAATTCTAATTTTTAATGTATTATTTTCTTCAGTTACCTTTTTTAGCTCCTTTTGTAATTGTCCAAATTGTTCATTGCATACTTTTTCCATTTCACCAATTTTGTGTTTCAATAAATTGTTGTCTTTATTATATCTCTTTTGGAGGGCTTCTTGCACTGATCTCAATTCATTTCCCCATTTATCATCTAGCTCTGTTTTGAGATTCTTTGTACAGTCTTCCAGGAAAGCTTTGTGAAAATGGTACCAGGTCATGTCTCTATTTGTGGCTTCCTCTGGAGTTTCTTTGCTTATAGGGACCTCAAGATCTATGGTCTGCCCTTCTTTTTCTCCATAAAAGCTGTCTATGGGGAGAGATCTCTTCTGTTTCTTACTCATTTTTTAAAAAGCTTGGGGTCTGTTTAAAGCAGAGAAGTGGTGGCTGTGGTAATTTGTCCTGGGGCAATTTGGATCAGTAACTTCCGGTGCTGGGTCATCAGGGCTAGGCCCTCTAGCATTTGCAGTGGGCTCCAATCTGCCTTTTGTAAAAGGCAGATCTGCCAAAGCCCCTGCCTGCAATCAGGGCAGAGAATCCGGAGAGCCTCAGATAGACTCCCCAAGTGTTTAGAATTTGCCAGGCTGAGTCCCACCCAGTTTACTGCCCTGTCTCCTAGGGCTGTGCCCGGTGAACTGCCCACCCCTCTCCCCGACTGAAACAGACCTGCTCTGGAACTCTTCCAAGGTAACTTCTTCAAGGAATGTTTTGTAGTCCAAATATTTGTGGGTTCTTTGACTTAAAAATTAGTTTAGAGGCTTATTCTGTTGTCGGTTTGAGAGAAGGTCAGAGGACGACACAGAGAATCATGTCTTCACTCTGCCATCTTGGCTCTGCTGCGTCCCCCCTTCCCCCCTGTATTTTCTACAAAGGATCTCTTTGAGGTGATGATTAGTGAATTTTTTCTACTTCTACTTTCCCCTAATGTTCTCTCACTCCAGGACAATTTTCCAGGATTGTTTCCTGTATTATTGTGTCAATGTTCTCTTTTTGGTCACAATTCTCTGGCAGTCCAATCATTTATATTTTCTCTTCTTGATCTGTTCTCCAGATCTGCTGTTTTTTTATGAGATGTTTCACATTCTCTTCTATTTTCTCATTCTTTATAATCTGTTTTGTTATTTCTTGGTCTCTCATAGCTTCACTGCTTTCCTCTTGCCAATAATAATTTTCAAAGAGTTATTTTCATCTGGGTACTTAGGTGGCGCAGTGGATAGAGCACCAGCCTTGAAGTCAGGAGGACCTGAGTTCAAATCTGAATTCAGACACTTAACATTCCCTAGCTGTGTGACCCTGGGCAAGTCACTTAACCTCAATTGCCTCAGCAAAAAGCAAAAAAAAAAAAAGCTACTTTCATCTTTGGGACTTTGTACCACCTTTTCTAATTGGTTAACTTTTTTCATAATCTTGTTTTTCTTAGATGGTTTTAGTTTTTCTTTAGTTTTTCCTCAATGTCTCATCTTATTTTTAAATTCTTTTTTGAGTTCTTCTATAAATTCTCTCTAGATAGGGAGCCATTTCACATTACTCTTTGGGGTAAAAGCTTTTTTTTTTTTTTTAACTAAAGTGTCTTCCTCTGAAGAAGACTCCTGGTCTTTTTGTTGTTTTTATAATATATTTCAATGGTAAGGTTCTTTTTTTGTCAGTTCATTTTTTAAAATAAGAGGTATTTAGTGATATTCTCTGTTCTAAGGCAACATTCCAGGTTAGATGGTTGATATTTAGGAGATTTGATGTGGTAGGTGGTTTTTCTAGGAGTGGGTTTTC
The DNA here is from genome assembly GCA_023553655.1 of Myrmecobius fasciatus. Taxonomy (NCBI): domain Eukaryota; kingdom Metazoa; phylum Chordata; class Mammalia; order Dasyuromorphia; family Myrmecobiidae; genus Myrmecobius; species Myrmecobius fasciatus. The sequence continues at coordinate 3,828 of JAJPUD010020113.1, forward strand.
ACTCATAGTCAAGTTTCCTTTGTCACAGACTTCTTTAGCCTTCTAAGGTTTATTATATTTAAAAATATGTGTGTATATAACTGTGGATTCATTATAGAGCATATTGTGGCTGTCAGTTATTGGTATACAAAATACCATGGAAAGACGTTATTCTAGAGAATTTTCACTGAGATTCTTATCTTAATTTATATGAGCAATGAGTTTAGAGGTAGCTAGGGAGACTTTGCCTAGTCAAGAAACTGGAAACTCAGGTATACTGAGAGCATAAAACACAGGTGAAATGTATTTCAAATGGAAAATTGCATTAGAAATGGACTGCAAAGGTTAGAGACTAAGTCTTAAAAAGCCCTAGTTTCTCCGAGTAGTTCATTATGACTCTGTAATGCATGAATTTAACAAAACCTTTCAGAATAATTTATTTCTACTTTTAACCTAGACCTCTTCTTATTACTCCATGACTCTGGCTAAAAAGGCCAAAAGAAGATCTCCAATGAGTTAGAAGTTGGAGTCTTCTGCACAAATGAGACAAATATATTAAAAAACTCAAAAGGAAAACTTTCCAGAAATACCAATTTTATTTTGTAGCTATTTAAACAACCAGAAATAATAATAATAATAAAAAACAAATGCTAGTGAAATTTTAATGTTGTTGTTTTTGGAGGTAATTGGTTTGGCTATGGTTTTGCATCTAGTAGTCGCTGAGATTGGATTTGAATTCAGGTACTCCTGATTCCAGGGCCAGTGCTCTATCAGTTGTGTGACCCAGACGCCTCTTAATGCCATTTTTACTCTAAAATGCCATTTTTACTTAATGCCATTTCTTGCCAATAGCATATGAAAAAGATACATTTGTGACTAATGTGATTATGATTACTGTCACATTTATGGGATGGCACAGAGCCAACTGTCCTTTGGAACTTACAGAACTTGGCATAAAATTTTTTTCTTTATCTAACTTTGATACATCACTTAATTTCTTTGAAGTTCAGTTTCCTTAGCTATAATTTGGGCACGATATTTTTTACTCCTACTTAGGTTGTGATTGATATCACATATATGTAAAATTTTTTGTAACTTCAGAATACTATAACGCAGTGCTTTTCAAATTCTTCCTCCCCCCCCAGAAGAAAAACTTATAATTTAAATATGATCTTGGCATGTCTTTTGGATTCAAATATTTTAAGATTTTTAAAAGTGCTGAATGCTAAAGTGCCAAATAACATAATACTTATTTTATTAATCCATTATAAGGTAAATTTTATTAAAAAATTTAACAATATTACAATTTACTAAGGATAATGGTTCTGATTGTTATTAGGAGGGATTTGTTATTAGGAACAATATTCTATATGGTAATTCTTTGTGGTAAAATGCTGCATATCACCTTTAATTTTTCCCTCTCTAAATTTAATTCAGTGCTTTTGAAGGAGTTTTTCATTTCATCACATTTGTTTTGAAAAAAAATTCAGATAATTTTCATTTTAAATTCTCTGTATTTTGTTATGAATATCTTTGCAGTTGAGCCTGAGAATCAAAATATTGGACAGAATTATACACATTGAGTTTTTCAATCACTAGATATAAATAACAATAATATTGAAAAAGCACCTTTGAATTGATTATTAATTATATTATACAATGGGAGCAGGTATGCCTTATTCTTTGGGTACTCTTTGGGAAAAACTGTGACAAAGTAGTTACTATAGAGAATGTTGGGGCAAAAAGCCCAGGAAGGCAAAGCCAAGAAGCAATGAGTGCTATAGAGGGAAGACAATGGCAGCATGAGGATAAAGAACGGGATGGAGAAGAAGAGCAATGTGGGAAAGAAGATAGAGAGAGGGAGAAGCAGAGATCTTCACTCATATAACCATGGATTACAGTTGGGAGCACTAGGCAGCATGAACACAATTAAAATGAAAGAGTGCTCAGTGTATTTTTTTTTGGAGGGAGGGAAAGACCAACTCTTATCTGTGCCCCTTTGGGGTTAGTTTATAAATGTATCCAAATCATCTGAAAGATATTAATAAAATTTCAAACTCATCATCTCAAAGTTATCAGTACTTTTTTGATGTTCTAATGAGCTGTGAAGGTCTGGATTTTGTCTGGAATTTTCATATCATAGGAGTAGAATTTTGACAAGTGGCTCCTAAATGCTTTCCACTAATCTGACACATATTTCCAGGATGTGAACTTTAGTTCCTAGATGATACAATTTGTAAAGTATGCTCCTTTGATCTTTGAGACAGTTTGTACATAACTTTCAGGTTCTCCATTGCAAAATGATTTCCTTTTAAAATTCACTATATTAACTACAAGTGGAGAGGGAGATGGTCAGGGGGACCAGAAAAAGATACAATTTTAACAACTTTTAAGTTCATGAAATGATTTATTTATAGATTTCATTTGACCCTTATCCATTCCCACTCCCCACCCCATGAAACAGGTACTGCAAATATTATTATTTTGATTTACAAATTAATTTTGGTTACCACCCCCAATTAACATTAATTATTAAGCTTAAATAGCTTAAGTGTTTTGAGTCTTACAGGCCATTTCCCCCTTACCCTTCCAAACTTTTCAAATCTCATTTTACTTTCCTCCTTTTCAGGTGTGATCTAGCTTTGCTAGTCTACTTTTTCTTCACCCATGATAAGCTGTATCTCCCATCTCCATGCCTTTGAATTAGCTATTTTCCAGGACATTCTCTAAAATTCTCTGCTTCTATCACCTCCATTTCTTAGTTACTTGTTGAATTGTTTTATCTAGTGAATAACAAATATTATCAGCCCAGTTATTCCTTCAATAATCAGTTCAAAATTTCTACTGCTGATGGAGAGCTTTCCTCCCTTCCCCACTCTCCAGCTGCCAGTGTTTTCTGTTTTCAGATTGCTTTCCATCTTCTTTCTCTGTCTCTGTTTCTTTATCTTTGTCTCTGTCTCTCACTGTGCCTTCTCTATCTCCCCTTTTTCTCTCCCTCTTTGCTCCCCTCCTTCTCTCTCTCCTTTCTTTCCTGCCTTCCTTCCTCTTTCCCTCCACTAAATACTTCTTCAAATGTAAGCTTCTGGAAAGCAGGGACTATTTCCCCTCTCCCATCCTTTTTATACTTATTGCTTGGCACAGTGTTTGGCAAATTGTTGTTACAATTTCAAGCAGAATCATGATGTCATGGGATGGTGATGTCATGACATTCGAATGACTTGGATTTAAGTGAGGGTGAGTTGTGCAAAGTCACCAGACTTACTTTCTCCCCAGAGCTATTGGGGTCCACTGGCAAGATATAGAACAATATGACTGAACATGGCCCTAAGTACAGTGAGAGGCCTTGGCCTTTTAAAACTAAATTCTTTAACAGGTCTCAGTTTGACTGAGATTGTAGAAAGTAAATGCTTATTGACTGTATGCCTGACCAATTTATTGTCTTTTTGTGGCAAATGAGAGACTTGGGTTCAGGAAACTAAGTTCCCTTCTAATTCTGTCATACTTGAACCACAGTATGCTGAATCTTACTAAAATGGGCTACAGTAGGATTGGGAGACAAGTTGGCATTATGAGTAGACATCTGGACTTGGAGTTAGGAAGGAATAAGTTAAAATATCTTCAACACATTCTATAGCAATGCACTGATTCAAATTCATTATGTAGAATGCAAATTCTTTGAATTTTGGTCTTTTCCTAATATATAAAAGGGAATTCATAAGTTCTTGTGGAGTGATTGATAGAATTCTACTCTCCACACTTAATAGCTGTGTGATCCTTGCAGCTAAAATGTCCTTTCTCCTCAGGTAGAGTCCCTCAATGAGAGAAGCCGTTCCCCTGCCCTAGCGAAACCTATCTGAAGTTCCTTGAGTTCCTCTTCAGAAACCTCTGTCCCTTGATCCACAGAAACAAACGCCTTCATTGGGCCATCCACGCATTTGTAGATGAAGGATTTGAACCTTGAAGAATTATCTCTCTTTGTGTATCTTTTAGCCTATTTCAGTCTTCTCCCTCTTGAGCATTCTGAAACTCCAGAGTCTTTCTTACCCTCTACCTCATTTTCTCCCACAATTCTGCTTTCAGACTGTTCTCTTCATTGAATACAGTAAGAAAAAGGAATACAATGCTAGTTGTATGCTTCTAATACAGTATTATTATAGTTTTCATCTGCCTACACCATGAAAACAGGACCTAACCCTTGTATCTCCCCAAGAGTCAGGCTCTCTACAAAACCAGTGTTTATCAACTCCATGAGTGTATGCATTTTTTGGACCGTTTTTTTTTTTTTTTTTTGCAAAACATATGGGGGCCTTAGTGGAATTTCAAGCTTGGTGTCAAGTTACATCAAATCAACAAGAATTTATTAAACCTATTAAGTTTCAGAAACTTACAAATTAATTTTGGTCACTAAATACTGGGAATGTAAAGGAATAAGAAAAAAAAGAATCATTCCTGCTTTTAAAGAACTCACATTCTAACAGGGAAAACGAACGCATAAAAAAGAAAATGAAAAAAAGATGGAATTGGATGGGGGCAGGATGGAGAAAAGAATGCTTAGAGGCCTGTTAGAGAAAGTCCAAAGATTAGGATGACAGCCTAGAAAAGAATGAAAACATGATTGACCTGGAGATTTTCCTTAAAATGGAGGCTTTGGGAGGAACTGATCAGAGAAAGGGGTGACAAGGATGGGATGTCTTTCTAGTTTGAGAAGGCTGGAGCTCTTAAAATGAAATTCCAAGTAAGGAAACTCCTGTGGCATGACAAAGAAAGTCCTGCTTGGAGAGGAATGAAAGTATGTTTCAAATTGTGACGTGGTGCCCAATAAATCACAAATAAGGGAGGTAGTAGTCCTTTTTTATTCTGCTGTCATTAAACCAAATGTATAGCATTGTGTTGTTCAAGGGAGTAGTATTTTATAACAATGGCTATCATTTACATAGCACTTTTTATAATAATGCCTATCATTTTTACAGTGCTTTTTATAATGGCTATCATTTATATAGCGCTTTTTATAATAGCAGCTATCATAGCACTTTAAGGTTTGCAAAGCACTTTGCATCTAAGACATGCTGTCTGGTTTTATCTTCACAACAGCTCTTTGTGGTAGATGATATTTTTTCCAAATAGAGAAATTGAGATGGATGGAGTATAACACAGATTAGTAGGTATCTGAGATAGACTTTGAACTCAGATCTTCCTGATTCCAAATCTAACACAGACCATTGTGCAACTGGCGGGAGCTGATATCTTTTAACAAGAATCTTAATAGTTTAGAATATACTCAGAGATAGATTGCTGGGAGGTTGAGGAGACAACAAACTATACCTTACAAACATTGTTTGATGATGATTAGCTTGAGTAAGAAAAGACCTGTACATGACATGTTAAATGTTTTCAAGTCTTTTGAGGAACCATCATGTAGGTTAAGGCTTAGCCTAAAGAAGAGAAAACTTTCAGTGTACCTGATTGCTTTATGTATTTGAAGAGCTGGCATAGGGAAGAAAGACTAGACCTGTTCTGCTTGCCTCTAGATAACAGAACTGAGGAAAATAAGTGAAAGCCAGAGTCAGGCTTCAGTTCTATGTAAAGAAATAATTTTCAACAATTAGTATTTTTCAAAAGTTAAATGAATAGCCTGATAGGTAGGGGTTTTCCCCTTCTATAGGAGCCAAGGGCATTTCTATTTGGCTAAAGGTTAAACTAGATAATTTTGAGGTTCTTTCTAAATTGGAGCTTTTTTGATTTTTCAAAATTTAATTGAATAGAGTAACACCAGAGCTTTCACATAGCTGTATTTGAATCATTTCATACCAATATTTAGCAATGTAAGATTCAGAAAATACTTAGCTGAATATTAGGAGCTCTGTTTCCCCCTCCTCCAGTCTTATCTCTCTTTAAAAGGGAGATCTTTGATATATTATTCAGTCATTAATATATTCATTCAAAATATTTTTGCTCAGTAAATGCAGTAGTATGGCATATGATATCATGAGAAAAATACTTAATTTGGAGTCATAGTTTACAAAGTGAAAAGAACGTTTAATTCAAGCTAACAAGACTTCCCTTTTTATTATCACAGAGAGTCTACTTTTGGAGAAGTAGTTATCTGCACTTTGCTTTAAAGTCTCAGGGTATGGAGACTGGGGGGATGGTGATATTTGCTTCCTACAAGGGTCCATCATATTTCTTAATGCTGTAGATTTATGCCCTGGGTTTTCAACCTGATTCTGTTTCTTGCTAATTTTGTGATACTGTGTATGCCATTGAATCTCTCAGAGCCTAAAATTTCTTTATTCATTGAAAGACAAAGTATATAGACTGGAAGGGATCTTAGGGATCATTTATTTCATTTCTCTTATTTTACAAATGACAAAATCAAAGCAAGTGAGATAAGTCATCTTATATAACTAAGTTACTGAACTAAAATTTGAACTGAGATATTCTGATTCCATACTCAACATTCTTTCTATTATACAGTGTTTTGAGAGGGCTATAAAAACTTGTCTCTAGGGTTCCCTTTTAGCTAAAATATCTTATTTCAACAGTCTTGCTAGGTGTGGGGCATTATATTTGATGCTGAGATAGATATAAAAATAAATGTGAAAATTTATTGAAAATTTTGAATTTGAAAATTTGAAATTTGAAAAATTCTTGAAAATATGTCAGAATGTAATATGAAGCAGACCACAATAAATTCCACAAGAGAGTTATCAACAAAGTGCTGTGGGGACTCATTTAACCTCTCTATGCCCTTCTTTTCTTACCTTAAGAACAGGATTCAAAGGGAATATCTGCCCTCATTCTACTTTTCTTAAAATAAAACCAGTCTTTTAGGTGAACTTATTGGAGAACATCTGTCGATGGCTCAGAGATCCTTGGAGGGAGGCAAAATAGGAGGAATAATTATTATGTTATTTTCTATATAATTCTGAGTGCATTTGGGAAATCCAATAAATATCTAATAATAATCCTAGCAATTAGCAGGCACAAAGAGGAACATGCTCATCCTGTATGAAATGATTTGTTGACTATGTTTAAGTTAAATGCAGCTTCTTCACATGGCTCTACAAATTCTAAATTCATCCATGGTGCTGTGTGTGTGTATGTGAGTTAGAGAAAAAGAGAGACAGAGAGACAGAGGCAGATAGAGACAGAAAGAGTCAGAGGCGGGGGAGGGAAGGAGGGAAGAAGGGAGAGATGGAGAGAGGCACAGGGAGAGACAGAGATAGACAGAGAGAGAAAAGAAGGGGGAGAGGGAGGGAAGAGGGAAGACAGAAGAGAGGGAAAGAAAGTGAGAGTGAGAGTGAGTGGAAGGAGGGTGGAGGGAGATGGAGAAGGAGGTACTGGGTTTTTTTCTGAGGGCAGGTCAGGGGAAGATTGTAAGGAATCATAGTAGGTTCAGAGGCTGCATAGCATAAGGGGAAAACCTTCAATTGGGAATCAGAGGAATCAGAGTTTGAATTCTTTATTTTTCTCCAAATTCTCTTTTTCCTTGTAATTAAGGATGTTAGGAAAAGCAGTTGTAGTGTTTGGAGAAAGTCAGAGAGAACAAGGAAAGGAAAGATGGTATTGAGATCAGCACCCACATATTTTGGCAATGGGGATTTTGGGGGGATTCAGGGTCCCAATTATAATTACAAGGATATATACCTTTACTTGGCTATATGCTGCATCAATAGAAATAGTGGTTTATATTTGGGGTCCAATAAGAAGGAACCCCTGGGCAAAGGGTAAATGTTTTGCATTCAAACCTGGAGGTATTATGGATAGGATGTTGTATTTTACTAACAAAATTCATCAGGAAGAGATAGAAAGATAAATCTCATTTAAAATAATTGCAGATAATATAAAGTATTTGGGAGTCTACCTGCCAAAACAAAGCCAGAAAGTATATGAGCACAATTATAAAACACTTTTACACAAATATAGTTAGATTTAAACAAATGGAAGAATATCAAGTTAGGCCAAGCTAATATAATAAAATGACAATTCTGCCCAAATTAATCTATTTATTCAGTATCATACTGATCAAATTGCAAAGAAATTACTTTTTAGACCTAGAAAAAATAATAACAAAATTCATCTGGAAGAACAAAAAGTCAGTAATTTTAAGGGAATAAATGAAAAAAAATGCAAAAGAGGTAGCCTCGCTATATCAGATCTAAAACTATATTATAAAGCAATAGTCATCAAAAAACATTTGGTACTGGCTAAGAAATAGAATAGTGGATCCGTGAAATATTTTAGATTCACAAGACATACTAGTCAATGACTATCGTACTTTACTGTTTGATTAATCCCAAAACTCCAGCTTCTTGAATGACAAAAATTTGACAAAAATTACTGGGAGAACTGGAAAGCAGTATTGTAGAAACTAGGCATTGACCAATATCTAAAACTCTACACCAAGATAAAATCAAAATGGGTTCATAATTTAGATGTAAAGGATGATTCAAATTAGGAGAGCAAGGGGTAGTCTAACTACCAGATCTTCAGAGAAGGGAGGAATTTATGACCAAAGAGGAACTAGAGAACATTGTGAATTGCAAAATGGATAATTTTGATTACAATAAATTAAAATGTCTTTGACCAAAAAAAACCAATGCAGCCAAGATTAGAAGGGAAGCAGAAAGCTGGGCAACAATTTTCTAATAAAGCCTCATTTCGAAAATATATAGAGAATTGACTCAAATTTATAAGAACACAAGTGATTTCCCACTTGATAAATGATCAAAGGACAATTTCCAGATGAAGAAATTAAAGCCATTTTTAGTCATATGAAAAAAATGCTCTAAATCACTATTGATTAGAGAAATGTAAATTAAGACGACTCTGAAGTACCACTTTTCAATTCTCATATTGACTAAATGACAGGAAAAGATAATGATAAATGTTGGAGGGGATATGGGAAAACTGGGATACTAATACAATGATTGGTGGATCTAAATATTCCGAAGAGCAATTTGGAGCTATGCCCAAAGGACTATAGAACTGTTGCTCTTTGATCCAGCAGTGTCTCTATTGAGTCTGTATCCTGAAGAGATCATAAAAAAGGGATGTGCAAAAAATGTTTGTAGCAGCCCTTTTTGTAGTGACAAGGAATTAGAAACTGAGTGGATGCCCTTCAGTTATGGAATGGCTGAATAAGTTAAATCTATATGAATATAATGGAGATGTGTTATTCTATAAGAAATGATGAGCAAGATGATTTCAGAAAAGCCTGGAATGACTAGCACGAACTGATGCTGTAAATTTAGTAGAACCAAGATAATTTAATACATAGCAACAACATGATTATATGATGATCATTTATGATGGACTTGGTTCTTTTCAACAATGAGGTCATTCAAGGCAATTTCAATAGATTTGGGATAGGAAATGCTGTCTGTATTCAGAGAGAAAACTAGAGACTGAATGTAATTAAGAGCATAGTATTTTCACCTTTTTAATTGTTCTTGTTTGCTTGCTTGTTTTTTCTCCCTCTGATTTTTCTTGTGTAGCTTGATGAATATGAAAATATATTTGGAAAAATTGTACCTTTAATGTACATTGGATTGCTTGCTGTCTAGAGAATGCAGATGAGAAGAGGGAAGGAGAAAAATTTGGATCATAAGGTTTTGCAAGGATGAATGTTGAAACCTATCTTTGCATGTATTTGGAAAAACAAAAAGCTATTACAAAAAAATAAAAAGAAAATCAGACTTGAAAAAAAGAGAGTTGTCCTGAAAAACTGGATTCAAGTTCTGCCTCTGAGCATTGGCTGAATGATCCTGAAAAAGTCACTTACCTCTCAATATCCATGGAAACTCTCTAAGGTTGTTAAGTTGTAAAGAAGATTTGCATTGGTAGAGTTCCTCTCTTGAAAGTTTCCTGTACAATTAAAATCATATGTCCAGTCCTGATCCTATATTCCTTCAAAACTGTACTTATAAGCTCTTCCCTGACTTCTTCCTTCCCTCTTCCACCTCCATATCTTTTCATAGGTTGTCATCTATGCCTCATGTACTCTCTCTTTATCTCTGTTCTTTGAATTTTTTTTGTTCACAGCCCATCTAAGAGCCCACTTATTCTGTGGTCTTCCTTCATCTCCTTGAATGAAAGTGATAGCACTTTGTCTGCACCTTGTCCCTATTGCACTCTCTCACCCATAGTTATCTTTATCGATTCCTTTCTCCTCTTTACCAATCAGGCTGTAAACAGTTTAAGGTCAGGGACTCTATTTTTATTTATCTTTGTATCTTTTGTATCTTTCAAAAGACCTTCACACAAAGTTATTATGTATTGAATTCCCTCCCCGTCCTGAGAAGTAGACAAGAGTTAATGCCTTGAGGTAAGCTATCTCCATCCCACCATACCTTTTTTTTTTTTGGCCATCATGGCCACTACTTTTGCTTCCCAGAAGGGAGAGAAGCCTCAGTACAATTCATGTGCCTGTATCACTCTGAAAAAGGCAAGAAGTAGGAGACTTCTTCACTGGGATGATGATGCATAGAGCAAATCTCTTGTCATCCAGCCAGAGGAGTTGGCCCCTGCTCTGTTCATCAGAAATGAAATCAGATGTTTTAAGAGAAATCAGAGAGTATTCCAAAAGAAGAGGCTTGTCTTCTTGGGGGAACATGAGATGCTGGAACAGAAGTTTATGAATATGAGGCTTGAAATTGAATGCAGTGGAGGAAGAATTAGCCCCTGGAAAAGGAATCATCTTGTTGTGAAAAGTATTTAGTATTAAAATCAGCAAATCCATATATTGAAAAAAGTGCTTAGGCTGAGGCACTCTTCTTTCTAGAGGGCTGGATGATTTTTGAATTTGTTCCAAGGAGGAAATGATGTGATATGGTTGTCTTTCTAGGATCTCTGTACAGCCTAATCACTGTTTTTAGGCTTTTTAGGCCAAAACTTGGTATAAAGATCCCTTATACCCAACTACCTCCACTGAAGTCCCTTACATTGAAGTTATCATAAACTGATGTAAAAGCTTCTAGACTTTCCTCTTTTTTCTGTCATTCTGGCATGCTTGAGGCTTAGTTATGGGGGGAAAGACAATAATCCATTAAATAATCTATTAAGGTCCAGGTAAAATGGATAAGAAAGTCATAACATTTGGAATGAATTTGGAGCTAAGCTTTATGCCTCTTCCTTATAGCCTGTCCTGATCTTCCAGTCTGATGACTTTTTTTTTCTCAGGTCTCATGTTAAATTTTGTTTGTATCTCTCTAAATGATTTCTCATATAATGCTGCTAATTATAATTATGCTGGTGTTGTCATATGCCCTTACTAGATTGTAAGGTATCCTAGGTCAAGGAACCAAAGTTTATCTGAATTTTGTTATCTTTGTCAGAACTAAGCATAGTCCTCTGGAGGTAGTAGGTACTTGAAAAGTTTGTTGAATGAGAGAACAAATAAATAAGCATTTTGGGTACATTGGACAGCTCCCAAATTTCACTCTCTGGTTTCTCCTAAAGCTTATCTAGGATAAGCAAGTATTCTAAAAGGTAAAGTGCCATTTTGGGTCATAAGTAGATATTAATGTGGCTTGTCATCATCCCAACCTCTTGCCAGAAGAGAGTTCTTGTTACCAAGAATCCTTTAATGCTAGATTAACTTCCGGTTCCTGTAATGGCATGATATTATAAGAAAAGCCAAACTTATATTAATAAACTGAATTGTAATCTTTGTCTAGCCTGAGCTTTGGTTCTCACCCACATGATCTAGGTGAAAATTAACTAATTTAGTCATTATTCCATTCCTTATGCATTTAGGGAGACCCTGAATACCAAGAGCTACTTCTTTTTATCTGTATCTTCATAAAAAACATACTTCCTTTTCACCATTTCTCAGAATATAGTTCTTTTTGCCTCTTTTCTTTTCCTCTTACCACCTCAAGTAGCGATTGTGTGAGACATATGTTTAGACAACAATATACACTAGAGAGACCTCATAGACTTTAATGGACTAATATAAGCTTAATCTGAATTCATTGTTCAATATGCCAAACCTTAAGAGCCTAATACTATCTCACCCTGCATTTATATTCAGAATAATAATTAATATTTTTATGTTTAAAGATGATAGAGTTCTCTGAAAAATAATTACTTAACTGTAGTCACATAGCCAGTAAATGCCAGAGTTAGAGTTTGAACTGATGTAGTCTAATTTCAAGTGCAGCACATTTTCTTCCATTCCTTACTTCTTCTCATGGGCAGTAGTCATCTGCTTGGTCAGGTCCCATCTAGTTAATTATATTTAGCTTAGGGTGCTGCATTTTAGGAAGGATTGTGTGACCCTACAGCTTCTCTAAAAGAGAAAGAGAAACCAAGATAGAAAGGAGGTTTGGACACCATAATATGTGAATATTGGTGGACAGAAGTGGAAATGAGGAGATATGTCTGGATAAGAGGAAAATTAGGAGTGACATGATAATTGTTTTCAAATACTTGGAAGACTGTCATGAGGAAGAAGGATTAAACTTACTCTCTCATTCAGCCTACTCAAATCGATCTCTCTGTAATTTTATCTCATTTCTCTTCATTTTACTCTTGGAGCCAAACAAGGCAGCTTGAATCTTTTTTCCTTACAAAGGCATTTCAGACATTTGAAGGCATACATCATATCCCTTTGTCTTGTCCTCTCCAGGCTAACCTTTTCTTGTTGCTTCAACTTATAGTCATGTAGCATGCTCTCTAGTCCCTTCACCCTTCTCTAGACTTTCCAAAATTCGTGCCCCAAAGAACTGAATGTAAAAGTGGAGTCCTACAGAGGGCAATGAAATTTTCCCCTCTTCTGCTCTGGACTATACTTCTTTTACCATAGCCTAAAATGAATCACTTTATCTTCTTTTGGCTCTCTTTATAATGATCTAATTTGAGCCTCATAACACTGGCAGGTAGGTGCTCTTTGTTTTTGTTCAGTCATTTTCAGTCCTTGCGACCTGATTTTTTTAAAAATTTTTTTTGGTAAAGATACTGAAGTGATTGGCCAACAGAATAGTTTAAGTGACTTGCATAGGGTCACACAGCTTTTTAAGTGTTTGAGGCCAAATTTGAGCTTAGTCTTCCTGACTCAGGTACTCTCCACTGTATCACTTGGCTGCCCTAGGTGCTCGTTATCCCCATTATTATAAAGAAAAAGAATAATGCCAGATCTTTTTCGTATGAATTATTACAAAGCCTTATCTGTAAATCTTATCCTCATCCAGTTAATTCTTTGAACCTTTGAGTAAAACTTAATATTTATTCTTAGGAAATCTTATTTGGTAGATTTGGCTCATTGTTCCAGCCTGTTGAGATCTTAGCTTCCAGCTTCACATTATCTAGAAATTAATAATTAAAAAATGCTTATTGGAAGAGGAATGAAAAGGGGTCATATTTGCTTTTGATTCAGTGCCATCACCATGCAAAAGAATCTCAGAGTAGTAGGATCTTTAGGGAACAAATCCTGCTCAAGAAATAATTCCCAATCATCATGACTGTCATTTGTTCATTTGGTATTTGCTTGAAGATCTTCAATAGAAAGTAAGAATCTACTGCCTCCTGAAGCTGTCTTTCCCTCTTTGGGATGTCTGCAATTGTTAGGAAAACCATTCCTTAGATTAACGCTAACTATGCCTCTTCAAAGTCTCCACCTACTATTCCTAGTTCTGTTCTCTGGGGCTATGCATAATAAGTCAAATTATTCTTGCAGATAATACTGCCTTCTAAATACCTGAAGAGAGCCATGACACCTTCCTGAGTCTTTCTCTCAGGTTTGCAAACTTTGTATCATCATTGACTCCTCACTATATCTCATCCTCCATATCTAGGATGCTGCCAAGTCTTTATTTCACTGCTGCAAAATTTTTCCTCTATGGTCCCCTCTTTTCTCTGACACTGCCACCTGGTACAGGCTCTTATCACTTCATGCCTAGACTATTGCAATAGCCTACTGGTAAGTTGGCTTGTGTCAGTTCTCTCCCCTGCTTGAATCCATTCTCCATTTAGCTGTTAAAGTGATTTTCTTAAAGCATGGATCAGACTTTTCGATAAATTCCTACTTCCTACTCAATAAATTCCAATGGATCTCAATTATCTCTAAGATCAAATACAAAATCTGTTTGGTGTTCAAAGCCCTCCATAACCTAGCCTCAACCTTTACCTTTCCAGTCTTCTTACGCTTTACTCCCAGCATGTATTCTTGATTCAATGATGCTGCCCTCCTAAATTTCATGAATAAGAAATGTATGACTCTGGCCCTTTTCTTTGTCCATAGCCCATGCCTGTTTTCATCAGCTCTGCCTACTGGCTTCTCTAGATTTCTTCAAGTCCCAAATAAAATCCTATCTTCTACAGGAAGTTTTTCCCAACTTCTATTAATTCTAGTGTCTTCTTTTCTGTTATTTCCTATTTATCCTGTATTCAGCTTTGTGGTACATAATTTTTCACTTGTCTCTTCCATTAGATTGTGAACTCCTTGTGTATAGGAACTGTCTTGTCTCTTTTTGTTTCCTCAGTACTTAGCAAAGTGCCCAACACATACTATTGTTGTTGACTGACTGAATGACTTTGTCCAGCCTAAATGTTCCCCATTCCTTTGATTGATCCTCATAAGGCATGGACTCAAGTTTTATCAGAGCTTTAGTTTTTAAAGTTTTATAAGTCCTAGTTTTTAAAAGCATTGCCTCTCTTATTGCCACTCAAGCTTGAAAAACCTTTTTTGACTGTCAAATCACAATGCTTACTCATTGAGCTTGTGATCCACTAAAACTCCTAGATCCTTTTTAGGCAAACTGTTACCAAAAGAAATGCCTTTAACCCTCTAGTCTTAGATCTATGAAATCAAAGTCTTGGTAAGTTTTGTCTGATTAGATGCAGCCCAATAACCTTGTTTGTCACATTCATTTTGGATCCTGATTCAATCACCTACTTACAGAGTTGCTAGAGAATGAAATGACATATTTGTATAGCATTTGTCACAGTGCCTGGTACATTGTAGGCACTTATAGACACTCCCTTCTTTCTGCCATCCTACCTTTACTCCATGACTTTTTCCTATCCTTTCTTTCTTCCATTCTATCCCTCCTTACCATCCTTCTTTTTCTCCATCTCTATCTCCCTCCCATCCTTTTCCTCCTTCTCTCTTCCATTTTCATTTTCCCCTACCTCCCATCCTACCCCCATGCCCTCTTTTCCTCTCTCCTATCACCTTCATTTCTTTCCTTCCTTTCTATCATGTTGACTTTCCATCCTTGCTTTGTGTCATCTGCAAATGTGTTAAGATGTTATCTATGCACCTTATCCATGTCATTGGAAAAATATTAAAGAGCACAGGATCAAGTAGGCATGTCCCTGACTTGTTTGGGGGTCAAAACCTAAGCTTTCTGAGGCCAAACCAATACCTGATTGGGTCAGAGCTCATGACTTCAGAGTTGCCAGAGTCGTGACTCAGGTATTTCTGTTGATAATTTGTTCATCTTCCAATAAAGAAAAAAGTTCAAAAGTAGCATTTTGCAGTGGCTATGAATTCTGGTGCATAGCTGGCAGCCTGTCAGACTCTGCCAAGTGCCAGTCACATTGTTTTCCCACAGAGCAGCAGCAGCTTGGCTCCTGTCGGGCACAGTTCCCTCTTCACTTGAATTGCGGTAATCAGTGATGAATGAGGCTTTCCTTCCTCACTTAATATCCCATTTTCTTGACTATTCTTCTGCAAACAAGAGTCCTGCTTCAAACATGAATGGGTACCAAATCCTTCACTTTCTAAATCCATCAGGATGAAGTTAAAGAGGAAGATGCTCTTTGGGCCATAGGAAAGATCACAAATGACTGTGTCTTTGAAGGCAACACCAGAGAGGGCTGGCTTTATTCATATGATTTCATTAATGGTAGTATCACAGTGTTTTATAGTTGGATCTTGAGATCTTATTTAGAATGCCATCTCTGAGAGTGAGAGTTGTTTCATCATTTGTCTTTGTATCCATAAAATCTAGCATAGTACCTGGAAGGCAGCAGATGCTTAATAAATGCCTACTAATTGACTTATCTGCTTTAGCTTCTTCACTTATACAAAAGAAACTGAGTCAGGGCTTGTTGAGGGAATGATGATTTCCTCACAGTCATTTAGGTAGTGAGTGTAAAAACATAGATTTCAAACATGTTTTCTAAGTGCAACTCAAAGCTCTCTCTGCTACATTAGAACATCCCCTTTCTTATTGCAAACTGTTGAAAAGCCTCACCTTACTAAGAATGAGGATGATGAATTCACATTTATCCAGCAGGTTAGGATTTAAGAATTTTTTCTTATACTTTTGCCTTACAGATGGGGAACTGAGGGTCAGAAAACCAAAGTGATTCATTCTAATTAACACAAGTAACAAATGGTGAGAACTTGAATCTAAGCTTTTTGACTCCAAGGCTCACCCTTTTTTTTTTCTGCTACCATCCTGTGCCCTCCCTCCTGCTCTGAACTGTGTAAAACTCTTAAATAAAGGAAGTAAGTTTAAAAAATAGGCAACCAATGGACTTTTATTTTTGAAATTCTGGAATTCTCTTCCTCCCTTCTGGAACGCTTTGAACTCTTGCCTGAGACTATTTCAATCCCTGTTTGGCTTAAGCATGTATGTCATGTGCCATGTTGATAGAAGCTAGGCCTTTTGCAGATGGGCTCCTGTAATCAATTTGGATGCTTTTCTTGGAGAATATGGGAAAACATCCCTTTTCCTGCTGAGTAACACAAAGAAGTCACTGAAACCTAGCTCATGTTATGGCCTTGAGTCCCAGAGGAAAGAGTTCAGAGGGAAAAGTGTGTCTAGCTCTTCTTGTTTCAGTATTGGGATGACTCTTGGCAGCATTTCTCCACGTCTTCAGAGAGCAGAAATTTGATTTGATTGTACCCTCTTAGATAACTGAAGTGCTTAGTTAATTGGATCTCCTGTCTACCATATTGACTTGGATCTTTTGCTGAGTGACCTGAAGAGCTTGGCTTTTCTGAACTTCTGGCAGACACTGATGTTTTGGAATGGGACAAAAGAGCAAATATATACAGAATGTGCCATTCCACATTTTTTCTTGCAGCTACTGAATCCTGACCAGGTTTAATTATCTATCAATCTTTGTGTCTTCTGGCTTTCTTCCCTGTCTGCTTCTTTATATTTTGATTTTTCTGGCTGCATGCTGCTCTGCCTTTATCATTTCCAGATTGGTTGATTACCTCAGATGGTTGGAGCACTGAGTTATATGACTGAGGTCAAACCTTCTATCCTTAAATGATTCTTTTAGAATCTGAGTGTTAGCTAAAAGGCTCCTTGGGGATCATATAGGGAAACTCATCATTTTACACAAGAGGAGACTGAATCTCAAGTAAATTAGCCTTGTTGTCCTCTTCAAGCACAAGTCACATACATAAGCTGTACTAGTTTCCTTAGAAATGTACTAATTGTTCATAAGGAGAACTAGGTAATTGCAAACCTACAACTGAGGTATAGGTGGAAATGTTCTGGATTTGGAGCCAGAAAAAACTGCATTCTAGACCTAGCCTTGGCAGGGACTCATGACAGAACCTCAGGCAAGTCATGTAACATCTCTACACCTTTTCATTCCTCATCTTCCAGCAGATACTGGACTACTTGTCAAATATAGTATAGTGGGAATACTTTTTGTATACAGGCAAGACTAAATGCCTATTGAGGTCCCTCAATAGATGTCAAATTTCCTGAATTTGAGCTCTGATGATATTAAGAAAACCCTATGTAATAAATAATATATGCAGGATATGTGATGGATGATAGTAACCATAGCTTTGAGGATTTGATATTGTTAAAAGACCATAATCAGACAATCCTCAATGATGGAGTAGTAGAGAGAATTGTTTTATAGAGTGCCCCAGTAATCTATGCTTGTTTCTGTGTGTTTCAACATGAAAAATAATAACCGAAATTCATTAAGTATATTAATGTCTTCAAACTATTTTACATAATCTCTCATTTGATCCTCAGAAGAACCCCTGTATGGCAGCTACAAATGTTATTATTATTATTGAGAATTGGACTTTGGATCAAGAAGACCTAAATTTTAAATCCTGCTTCAGGCACTAGCTGTATGAACCTGGACAAGTCCCTTAATCTCACTTAGCCTCAGTTTTCTCATCCATAAAATAAGGTTAATAATTAACACTTATGCTTTAGGGTCCTTTTTATTAATTCAAATAATATTTATTTTTCACTGTTGGGCAAATCCAATATAATTTTTAAAATGACAGTTTCACATAACCAATCTATTTATTCAATGTCATCCCGATTAAATAACTAAAAATTATTTTACTGAGTTAGAAAAAACAACAAATCTGGAAGAACAAAAGGCCAGGAACTTTTTTTTATTAAAGCTTTTTATTTTTCAAAACATATACATGGATAATTCTTCGACATTAATCCTTGAAAAACCTTGTTTTCCAATTCCCCCCTTCCCTCACACCATAGATGGCAAGTAGTCAAATATTTGTTAAGCATGGTACAAGTGTATGTTAAATATAACGTATGCATACATATTTATACAATTATCTTCCTGCACAAGACAAATCAAATCAAACTGGAAAAAATTAGAAAGAAAATAAGATGCAGACAACAAAAAAGAATGAAAATGCTATATTGTATATATTTCTACCATGTTTAACATATATTGGACTACTTTCCATCTAGGGGAGAGGGTGGGGGAAAGGAGGGAAAATTGGAATACAAGGTTTTGCAAGGGATAATGTCCATGCATATGTTTTGAAAAATAAAAAGCTTTAATAAAATAAAAACAGGTGAGATCCAGCAGAGCCTATGGAAGATGAAGATGGATGGTCCATAGCTGGTGAGGGTCTCCAGAAGCTCCAGTGCTCTGATTTGTAAGACCCTACATAGGCCAAATACTATGGGCCATTGGGTGCTGACTGCATTAAGCCTTGAAACACCATAGAGATTTCTAAATAAGGTCCATAATCATTTTAATATTTGGTCTAAGTATAGACACAGAGGGAAAACAAACAAAAAATAAAAACAAGAAAATGAAGAAAAAAAAAGAAAATGCTGTGTTGTGAACCACACTCACTCCCCACAGTCCTCTCTCTGGGTGTAGATGGCTCTCTTCATCTCAAGACTATTGGAAGTGGCCTGAATCACCTCACTGTTGAAAAAAGCTACATCCCTCAGAATTGATCATCATATAGTCTTTTTTTCTTGTGGTGTACAATGATCTCCTGGTTCTGCTCATTTCACTCAGCATCAGTTCATGTAAGTCTCTCCAGTTCTCTCTGAAATCATCCTGCTGGTCGTTTCTTAGAGAACAGTAATATTCCATAACATTCATATACCATAACTTATTTAGCCCTTCTCCAACTGATGGACATCCTTTCAGTTTCCAGTTTGTAGCTACTATAAAAAGGGCTGCAAGAAACATTTTTGTACATCTGGGTCCCTTTCCCTTTTTTAAGATCTGATTGAGATATAAGCTAAGTAGAAACACTGTTGGATCAAAGGTTATGCACAGTTTGATAACTCTTTGGGCAAGTTCCATATTGCTTTCCAGAATGGTTGGATCCATTCACAATTCCACCAACAATGTATCAGTGTCCCAGTTTTCCCACATCGCCTTCAACATTTGCCATTATCTTTTCCTGCCATCTTAGCCAATCTGAGAGTTGTGTAGTAGAATCTTAGAGTTGTCTTGATTTGCATTTCTCTGATCAATAATGATTTAGAGCACCTTTTCATATGACTAGAAATTCAATTTGTTCATCTGAAAATTGTCTGTTCATATCCTTTGACCATTTATCAATTTGAGAATGTCTTGAATTCTTATAAATTTGAGTCAATTCCCTATGTATTTTAGAAATGAAGGCGAGGAATTTTATTTTTTTATTTTGTATTTTTGTATTTTTTACTTTATTATTATTATTATTTTTTAATATTTTTTATTTTATTTGCATAACATATGTGTGCATAATTCTTCAACATTAACCCTTACATAGCTTTCTGTTACAAATTTTCCCCCCAACTCCCCACCCTTCCCCTAGATGGCAGGATATCCACTACTTGTTAATTATGTTAAAATATTGGCAAATCGAATATATGTATACATATTTCCAAACTTATCATTGTTGTGCAAGAAAAATCTTATCTACACAAACGATATATCAGATAAAGGAAACACAATGTAAGCAAACATCAATCAAGGAGTATGAGAATGTTATGTTGTGGTCCGCATTTCATATCCCTCTCTCTGGGTGTATATGGCTTTCTTCAGTGAACAATTGGAGGTGGTTTGAAACATTTCATAGTTGAAGAGAGCCATGTCCATCAGAATTGATTGTCATATAGTACTGTTGTTGCCGTGTATAATGATCTCCTGGTTCTGCTCATTTCATTCAGCATCAGTTCATGCAAGTCTCTCCAAGCCTCCTTGAAATCGTCTTGCTGGTCATTTCTTACAGAACAATAATATTCCATAGTATTCATATACCATAATTTATTCAGCCATTCTCCAATTGAAAGGCATCTATTCAATTTCCAGTTTCTAGCCACTACAAAAAGGGCTGCCGCAAACATTCTTGTACATGTGGGGCCCTTTCCTTCCTTTATGATTTCTTTGGGATATAAGCCCAATAGAAATGCTTCTGGGTCAAAGGGTATGCACAGTTTGATAACTTTTTGAGCATAGCTCCAAATTGCTCTCCAGAATGGCTGTATCCGTTCACAGCTCCACCAACAATGCATCAGTGTCACAGCCCTCCCACATCCCCTCCAACATTCATCGTTAACTTTTCCTGTCATTTTAGCCAATCTGACAGGTGTGTAGTGGTACCTCAGGGTTGTCTTGATTTGCATTTCTCTGATCAATAGTGATTTGGAGCACCTTTTCATATGACTAGAGATGGTTTTAATTTCATCATCTGAAAATTGTCTGTTCATATCCCTTGACCACTTATCTATTGAAGAGTGGCTTGAATTCTTATATATATGAGACAATTCTCTATATATTTTAGAAATGAGGCCTTTATCAGAACCCTTAAATGTAAAGATGATTTCCCAATTTATTGCTTCCCTCCTAATCTTGTCTGCATTGGTTTTGTTTGTACAAAAACTTTTTAACTTAATATAGTCAAAGTTATCTATCTGGTTTTCAGTTAAGAGTTCCAGTTCTTCTTTGGACATAAATTTATTCCATCTCCATAGGTCTGAGAGGTAAAGTATATTACGTTCCTCTAATTTACTTATAGTATCACTCTATATCCAGATCATGAACCCATTTAGATCTTATCTTGGTATGTGGTGTTAGGTATGGGTCAAGCCTTAATTTCTTCCACACTAGTTTCCAATTTTCCCAGCAGTTTTTGTCAAATAGTGAGTATTTATCCCAAAAGCTGGGATCTTTGGGTTTATCAAAGACTAAATTGCTATAGTTATTGCCTAGTTTGTCTTGTGATTCTATCCTATTCCACTGATCTACTACTCCATTTCTTAGCTAGTACCAAATGGTTTTGATGACCACT
>JAJPUD010020114.1:0-25298 GCA_023553655.1 Myrmecobius fasciatus
TTATTTATTAATTCAATAGTTTACATATTTTCAATTTTATTAATTTCTTTATTTACTTTTAGAATTTCCAATTTTGTATTTAATTGAGGGTTTTAATTTGCTTTTTCTAGTTTTTTTTAATTATAAGCCCTATTTATTGATCTTTTCTTTCTCCATTTTATGCAAGTAAGCATCTAGAGATATAAAAATGCCCCTTATCATCGCTTTAGCCGTATCCCACAAATTTTGGTATGTTGTCTCATTATTGACGTTTTCCTGGATGAAATTATTGATTGTGTCTATGATTTGTTATTTCACCCATTCATTCTTCAAGATTAGATTATTTAATTTTCAATTAACTTTTGGTTTATTTTTTCTTGGCCTTATTTTGCATGTGATTTTTATTCCATCATGATCTGAAAAAGATTCATTTACTATTTCTGCCTTTCTGCATTTGATTTTTAGGTTTTTATGCTCTAACACATTGTCAATTTTTGTATAGGTTCCATGGAATGCTGAGAAAAAAGTAAACTCCTTACTATGTCCATTCAATTTTCTCCATAGATCTATCATACCTAACTTTTCTAACAATTGGTTTATCTCCCTAGTTTCTTTCTTGTTTATTTTGTTGTTTGATTTATCTAATTCTGAGAGAGTAAGGTTGAGATCCCCCACTAGTATAGTTTGCTATCTATTTCTTCTGCATCTCTCTTAATTCCTCCACTAGGAATTTGGATGCTATTGAACTTGGTGCATATATATTTAGTATTGATATTGCTACATTATCAATGGTACCATTTAATAAAATATAGTTTCCTTCCTTATCTCTTTTGATTAGATCTATCTTGACTTTTACTTGATTCGAGATAAGGATTGCTACTCTTGTTTTGTTTTGTTTTGTTTTGTTCTCCTGAACCATATTAGCTTCTGCTCCAGCCTTTTATCGTCATCCTGCATGTGTCACTATGTTTTAGATGTGTTTCTTGTAGATAACTTATTGTGGGATTCTGGTTTTTAATCCAGTCTGCTATCTGCTTCAGCTTTATTGGAGAGTTCATCCCATTCACATTCACAGTTAGAATAAATTCTTCTTTATTTCCTGCCATCTTATTTACCCAAGTTATGTTTTCCCCTTTCCTTTCCCCTTTCCCCCTTCCACCCTCCTCAGTACTTTGCTTTTCATGACCCCCTTCCCCAAACAATATTCCACCCTTTCGATCCCCTCCCCCTGTTTTTATTCCTTTCCCCTGATTGTTCAATTTTCCCTTCTATTAGTTTATCCCTTTCTTTTCTTCCTTTCCCTCCCACCTCCCTCTAGCAACAGAGAATTTTATATGTGAAATCAAGTGTCTGATATACACTTTTAGAGCCCAACCTGAAGAGAGTAAGATTTACACAATGCTCATCTCCCTCCCCTCTTTCTCTCAATTATATTAGGTTTTCTTTGCCTCTTCAAGACATTTTACCTTATTTTTACCTCCTTTTTTTAGATCTTAATTTATCACTCTTTCCCTCTTTTCCCCAGTATGATAACCTTTCCCCCTCTAGTTTTCTTTTTCATATTATGAATGTAATATCTAGTTAATTATACCCTCAAACTTTAAGTATCCCCATATTAGAAATAACGTTCTCAAAAGTCCTTTACTTTTTATCTTTTTATGCTTCTCTTGAGTTCTATGTTTGGATGTCGATTTTTTTTATTCAGATCTGGTCTTTTCATTAGAAATAGGTGAAATTCATCTATATCATTTAATTACCATCTTATTCCCTGGAGGATAATGCTCATTCTAGCAGGATAGGTTATTCTTGGCTGTAATCCAAGTTTCTTTGCCTTTCAGAATATCTGATTCCAGGACCTTTGATCCTTCAATGTGGAGGCTGACAGATCATGTGTGATTCTAATTATGGATCCTCGGTATTTGAATTGGTTCTTTCTAGCTGCTAGCAGAATCTTTACCTTGGTGCAATAGTCCTGAAATTTAGCCACAATATTCCTTGGGGTTTTAATTTTGGGGTCTCTTTCAGTAGGTGATTGGTGAATTCTTTCTTTCTTTTTTTAAATTTATATTTATTTATTTATTTGCAAAACATATGTATGGGTAATTCCTAAACATTAACCCTTACAAAGCGTTATGTTACAAATTTTCACCCCTACTCCCCACCCCTCCTGTAGATGGCAGGATATCCACTACATGATAATTATGTTAAAATACTTAAGAAATCGAATATATGTATAGTTATTGCATCATTTTTTGTGCAGGAGAAATTGTATCTACAAGAAGGAACAATCCTATAAAGTCAATACAATGCAAGCAAACCTCAATAGAGAATATGAAAATGTTATGTTGTGGTCCACATTTCACATCCCTCTCTTTGGGTGTATATGGTTCTCTTCACCGAACAATTGGAGGTGGTTTGAAGCATTTCATTGTTGAAGAGAGTCATGTCCATTAGAACTGATCTTCATATAGTATTGTTCTTGCCATGAATAATGATCTCCTGGTTCTGCTCACTTCACTGTGCATCATTTCATGCAAGTCTCTCCAGGCCTTTCTGAAATCATCTTGCTGGTCGTTTCTTACAGAGCAATAATATTCCATAACATTCATATACCATAATTTATTCAGCCATTCTCCAATTTATGGGCATCCATTCAGTTTCCAGTTTCTAGCCACTACAAAAAGAGCTGCCACAAATATTCTTGCACATGTGGGGTCCTTTCCTTCTTTTATGGTTTCTTTGGGATATAAGCCCAATAGAAACACTGCTGCATCAAAGGGTATGCATAGTTTGTAACTTTTCTAGCATAGCTCCAAATTGCTCTCCAGAATGGTTGGAGCCGTCCACAGCTCCACCAACAATGCATCAGTGTCCCCGTCTTCCCACATCCCCTCCAACATACATCTTTATCTTTTCCTGTCATTTTAGCCTATCTGACAGGTGTGTAGTGGTACCTCAGAGTTGTCTCAATTTGCATTTCTCTGGTTAATAGTGATTTGGAGCACCTTTTCATATGATTATATATAGTTTTAATTTCATCATCTGAAAATTGTCTGTTCATATCCTTTGACCATTTATCAATTGGAGAATTGCTTGAATTCTTATAAATATGAGACAATTCTCTATATATCTTAGAGAGACCTTTATCAGAACCCTTAAATGTAAAGATGATTTCCCAATTTGATGCTTCCCTTCTAATCTTGTATGCATTTGTTTTGTTTGTACAGAAACTTTTTAACTTAATATAATCAAAATTATATATCTGGTGTTCAATTAAGAGTTCCAGATCTTCTTTGGACATAAATTTATTCCATCTCCACAGATCTGACCTGTGGTCTGAGAGGTAAACTATCCTATGTTTCTCAGACCTGTGGTCTGAGAGGTAAACTATCCTATGTTGCTCTAATTTGGTTATAATATCACTGTTTATATTTAGATCATGAAGCCATTTAGATCTTATCTTGGTGTGCAGTGTTAGGTGGGGGTCCAGCCTTAATTTCTTCCACACTAGTTTCCAATTTTCCCAGCAGTTTTTGCCGAATAGTGAGTAATTATCCCAAAAGCTGGGGTCTTTGGGTTTATCAAACACTAAATTGCTAACATTATTACCTAGCTTGTCCTGATATCCTATCCTATGCCACTGATCGACTGCTCTATTTCTCAGCCAGTACCAAATAGTTTTGATGAATGCTGCTTTATAATACAGTTTTAGATCTGGTACAGCAAGGCCACCTTCATCTGTCTTTTTTTTCCATTAATTCCCTTGAAATTCTTGACCTTTTGTTCTTCCAAATGATCTTTGCTACTATTTTTTCCAGACCTGTAAAATAATTTTTTGAGAATTTTATTGGTATGGCGCTAAATATGTAAATTAGTTTGGGTAGTATTGTCATTTTTATTTTATTTGCTCGGCCTACCCATGAGCACTTAATGTTTTTCTATTTGACTAGGTCTGATTTTATTTGTGTGGAAAGTGTTTTGTAGTTTAGTTCATAAAGTTTCTTACATTTCCTTGGCAGATAGATTCCCAAATATTTTATGCTATCATCCGTTATTCTGAATGGAATTTCTTTTTCTATCTCTTGATGATTGACTTTGTTGGTAACATATAAGAATGTTGATGATTTATGTGGATTTATTTTGAATCATGCAACTTTACTAAAGTTATGAATTGTTTCCAGTATTTTTTAGTTGAGTCTCTAGGGTTCTCTAAGTATACCATCCTGTCATCTGCAAAGAGTGATAATTTGGTTTCTTCATTACCTACTCTAATTCCTTTTATCTCTTTTTCTTCTCTTATTGCAAAAGCTAACATTTCTAATACAATATTAAATAGTAATGGTGACAGTGGGCAGCCTTGTTTCACTCCTGATCTTATTGGGAATGGTTCTAGTTTGTCACCATTACATAACATGCTTGCTGATGGTTTTAAGTAGATGCTACTAATAATTTAAAGGAAAAGCCCATTTATTCCTATACTCTCTAGTGTTTTTAATAGGAATGGCTGTTGGATTTTATCAAATGCTTTTTCTGCATCTATGCAGAAAATCATATCATTTTTGTTCATTTGGTTATTAATATAATTGATTATGCTGATAGTTTTCCTGATATTGAACCAGCCCTGCTTTCCTGGTATAAATCCTATTTGGTCAAAATGTATTATCGTGGAGATAACTTTCTGTTATCTTGTTGCTAAAATCTTATTTAAAATTTTTGCATCAATATTCATTAGGGAAATGGGTCTATAGTTTTCTTTCTCTTTTTTCACCCTCCCTGGTTTGGCTATCAGCACCATATCTGTATCATAGAAGGAATTTGACAGTATACCTTCTTTCCCTATTTTTTCAAATAGTATGTATAGTATTGGAATTAATTGGTCTTTGAATGTTTGGTAGAATTCACATGTAAAACCATCTGGCCCTGGAGATTATTTTTTAGGGAGTTGATTAATAGCTTGTTCTATTTATTTTTCTAAAATGGGGCTATTTAAATAATTTATTTCCTCTTCTCTTAACCTGGGCAATCTATAATTTTGTAGATATTCCTCAATTTCATTTAGATCATTAAATTTATTGGCATAAAGTTGGGCAAAGAAGCTCCTAGTTATTTCTCAAATTTCATTGGCGGAAAGTTCTCCCTTATCATTTTTGAGAGTAACAATTTGATTTTCCTCTTTCCTTTTTCTGATGAAGTTAACTATTTTGTTGTTTTTTTCATAAAACCAACTCTTAGTTTTATTTATTAATTCAATAGTTTTCTCATTCTCAATTTTATTAATCTCAGCTTTTATTTTCAGAATTTCCAATTTGGTATTTAATTAAGGGTTTTAATTTGCTCTTTTTCTAGTTTTTTTAATTGTAACTTTAATTCATTGATCTTCTCTTTCTCTATTTTTTGCAAATAAGCATCTAGACATATAAAGTTACCCCTTAAAACCGCTTTGGCCGTATCCCACAAATTTTGGTATGTTGTTTCATTATTGTCATTCTCCTGGAAGAAATTATTGATTGTGTCTATAATTTGCTCGTTCACCCATTCATTCTTCAGGATTAGATTATTTAATTTCAAATTAACTTGTGGTCTATTTTCTCCTGGCCTTATATTATATGTTATTTTTATTGCATCATAATCTGAAAAGGATACATTCACTATTTCTACTTTTCTGCATTTTATTTTGAGGTTTTTATGCCCTAACACATGATCAATTTTCGTATAAGTTGCATGAACCCCTGAGAAAAAAGTATACTCCCTTCTATCACCATTCACTTTCCTCCAGAGATCTGTCATACCTAACTTTTCTAACATTTTGTTTATTTCCCTAACTTCTTTCTTATTTATTTTGTGGTTTGATTTATCTAATTCTGAGAGAGCAAGGCTGAGATCCCCAACTAGTATAGTTTTACTGTCTATTTCTCCTTGCATCTCTGTTAGTTTCTCCTCTAGGAATTTGGATGCTATACCACTTGGTGCATATATGTTTAGTTTTGATACCGCTGCATTGTCTATGGTACCCTTTAGTAAAATATAGTTTACTTCCTTATCTCTTTTAATTAGATCTATTTTTGCTTTTGCTTGACCTGAGATAAGGATTGCTACCCTTGTTTTTTTTTCACTTTAAGCATAAAAGAGTCTTCTCCAGCCCTTTACCTTCACTCTGTATGAATCTCTGTGTTTTAGATGTGTTTCTTGTAAACAACATACTGTAGGATTCTGGCTTTTAATCCAGTCCACTATCTGTTTCTGTTTTATGGGAGAGTTCATCCCATTCACATTCACAGTTAAAATGACTATATCTATATTTCCTGCCATTTTATTTAACCAAAGTTATATTTTTCTCTTCCCTTTCTCCTTACTCCCTTCCCGCCTCCCAAGTATTTTGTTTTTGAAGACCACCTCCCTCTAACAGTCCTCCCCCCTTTCGAACCCTCCCTCTTTTTTACAACTTTCCCCTAAACCTTCTGTTAATTTATCCCTTTCTTTTCCTCCTTTCTCTCCTACTTTCCTATAGAGAGGGCCAAGTTTTTCCCTGAAATCAAATGCGTCTGATATACTCTTTTAGAGCCCAATCTAATGAGAGTAAGAGAACTCATCACCCTCCCTTCTTTCCCTCAATTATATTACATTTTCTATGTCTCTTCATGAGACTTTGCCTTATTTTACTTCCTTTTTATTCTTACTTTATTTTACCTCCATTCCCCTCCCTCCCCCCCCTTTATTTTTTACAATATAATGTATCTTCCACCTCTAATTTCATTCCGATTATTATCAAAGTAAAAACAAATTATACCCCCATTCTTCAAGGATACCCCTAGTAGAGATACAGTTCTTGAGACTTCTTTCCTTTTTACGTTTTTATGCTTCTATAGAGTTCTGTATTTGGAGGTCAAATTTTTTGTTCATATCTGGTCTTTTCATTAGAAATAGGTGAAATTCTACTGTATCATTGAATGACCATCTTCTTCCCTGGAAGATGATGCTCATTCTAGCTGGATAGCTTATTCTTGGCTGTAATCCAAGTTCTTTTGCTTTTTGGAATATGTGATTTCAGGCTTTCAATCCTTCAGTGTGGAACCTAACAGATCCTGTGTAATTCTAATGACAGTTCCGTGGTATTTGAACTGTTTTTTTTTTTTTTTCCTAGCAGCTTGTAATATCTTTTCCTTGGTGCGATAGTCCTGAAATTTGGCCACAATATTCCTTGGGGTTTTAATTTTGGGGTCTCTTTCAGGAGGTGATCGGTGAATTCTTTCAATGCCAATTTTGCCTTCTGATTCTAAAACATCAGGGCAATTCTCTTTCATGATTTCCTGGAAGATAGCATCAAGGTTCTTTTTTTCATCGTGCCTTTCACGGAGTCCAATAATCATAAGATTGTCTCTCCTGGATCTGTTTTCCAAGTCAGTTGTTTTTCCTAGGAGATATTTCATATTTTCTTTTATTTTTTCATTTTTTTTGTTTGTGTTTGACTGATTCTTGAAGTCTTATTGAGTCGTTCATTTCAATTTGTTCAATTTTAATTTTTAAGGTATTATTTCCTTCAGCTATCTTGTTTAGTTCCTTTTGTAACTGGCCAATTGAATTTTTTGGTTCATTGCATTCTTTTTCCATTTTGCCAATTTTATTTTTCAGTGAATTGTGGTCTTTTTGCCATTCACTAATTTTGTTTTTCAGTGAATTGTTATCTTTTTCCAATTTACTATTTTTATTGTCTAGTGAGTTGGTAACTTTTTCCAATTCACCAATTTTTTTTCAGTGAATTGTTATCTTTTTCCAATTTACTATTTTTATTGTCTAGTGAGTTGGTGACTTTTTCCAATTCACCAATTTTATTTTTCAGTGAATTGTTGTCTTTTTCCAATTCACCAATTTTGATTTTTAGTTAATTGTTGTATTTTTCCAATTCACCAGACTTATTTTCCAGTTTTTCACATCTCTGTTGCAGGGCGATATTTCCTTCTTGAACTGCTCTCAATTTATTTCCCCAATCTTCTTCTAGCTCTCTTTTGAGATTCTTTATACAATCTTCCAAGTAAGCCTTCTGAAAGGGAGACCAGCTTAAGTCCACCTTTGTGGCTTTATCTGGGATTGTTTTCATAATCTCAGGATCTGGGGATTTCTCTAGTTTCTCTCTGTAAAAGCTGTCTATGGTGAGAGCTCTCTTGTTCTTGCTCATGATTTTCAGCAGAGGTATCAGTCACCAGCAGGGAATCTGCAGCAGTTTCAATTTGCCCTGGGGCAATTTGCCAAGCTGACTTCTGGTCTGGGGCTGATCTGGCTAGATCCTCACTAGGACCACATTTTCAGCTGCTCTCAATCCACCCTTTTTCAAAGGTACACCTGCCAAAGCACCTGCTCGCAAGCAGAGCAAAGTGGCCCAAGTGTCTCCCAGGGACTTCCTGGCAGCCTAAAATCTTCTGGTCCGTCCGAGCCCCGGACTTGCACCCCGGCTGTGTCCTGGTGTCTGAACGCTGGGAGCTGCTCGATCCCCTGCCCATCTAAAACTGACCTCAGAAGTTCTTTCAAAATAGATATTTGATAGAAGTGCGTTGTAGTCCAAGTGTTTGGTTGAGCCATCAATCCAGAACCAATTAGGAGGCTCACTTTGTCTGGGTCTGAGGGAAGGTCTCAGGAGCTCACAGAGTATGCTGTCTGCAGTTTGCCATCTTGTTTCGGCCCCCTTATGAATTCTTTCAATGGTGATTTTGCCTTCTGATTCTACAATCTCGGGGCAGTTTTCTTTCAGGATTTCCTGAAAGATACTGTTTAGATTCTTTTTTTCCTCATGACTTTCAAGAAGTCCAATAAT
Organism: Myrmecobius fasciatus; assembly: GCA_023553655.1. Lineage (NCBI taxonomy): Eukaryota > Metazoa > Chordata > Mammalia > Dasyuromorphia > Myrmecobiidae > Myrmecobius > Myrmecobius fasciatus. The sequence continues at coordinate 8,786 of JAJPUD010020114.1, forward strand.
CCTTTGATTATCTCTCCTAGATCTATTTTCCGAGTCAGTTGTTTTTTCTAGGAGATATTTCATATTTTCTTCTAATTTTTCATTGTTTTTGTTTTTGTTTGACTGATTCTTGAAGTCTTATTGAGTCATTCACTTGCATTTGTTCAATTCTTATTTTTAAAGTTTTGTTTTCTTCAGTTACCTTTTTAAGCTCCTTTTGTAACTGGCCAATTTGTTCATTGTACTCTTTTTCCACTTCACTAATTTTATTTTTCAATAAATTGGTGTCTTTATCGTATCTCTTTTGGAGGGCTTCTTCCACTGGCTTCAGTTTATTTTCCCATTTATCCTCCAGCTCTCTTTTGAGAATTTGTTTGCAATCTTCCAGAAAGGCCTTTTGAAAAGGGGACCAGTGATGGTCCTTAATAACATCCTCTGGAATTTTTTCTAAAGGAACCTCAGGATCTGGGGTCAGCCTTTCTCTGTCTCCATAAAAACTGTCTATGGTGAGAGCTCTCTTTTGCTTCTTCATTTTTTTTTAGACAGTGTGTATATCTCTTTAGGGTTCGGAAAAACGGTGGCTAAAGCTCTTTGCCCTGGGGCAATTTGGTGAATTAACTTAAGGTGCTGGGCCGGTGGGGGCTAGGACTAAGTCTGAATTACTCCTTAAACAAGGCAAGTCTGCCAGAACATTTTCCCCAATCAGGGCAGAGTGTCCCTGGTGCCTCAGATAAACTCCAGGTTTTTGGAGTTTGGAATTTGGAGTTTTTGCCACAATGAGCTGAGTTCCACCCTTACTTCCAGCCTACACCACTCTTTATCCCTCTGTCCCAGTTAGACAAACCTGATGTGAAGTTCTTCACAGATATCAGCAAGCACTGTCCAAGTATTTCTGAATTCGTTGACTTGAAGGTCAGTTCAGAGGCTTATTTTATTGTTGATTTGAGAGAAGATCTGAGGAGATGCAGAGAGTCACGTTTTCACTCTGCTATCTTGGCTCTGCCCCCTTCCTTCAACGTTTTTTTTTTTATTAAAAGCTTTTTATTTATAAAACATATGAGTTATTTGTCTGCATTGACCTTTGCAATTTTGTTTTTGTTCCAAGCTTTTCCCCTCCTTCCTCCGACCCCCCACCTCTAGAAGACAGGTAATCTAATACATGCTAAATATGTTAAATTATGTGAAAAATCCAATATATGTATACATATGTATACCATTGTCTTACTGCTCAAGAAACATCAGATTTAGAAAGAGAGGAAAAATAAAAACAACCTAAGAAGGAAAACAAAATGCATGGAAATATTCACAGAAAGAATTAAAATGCTGTGTTGTGGTTCACACTCAGTTCCCTCAGGTCTTTCTCTGGATGTATATGACTATCTTCATTGCTGAACAATAGGAACTGGTTTGAATCACATCCTTGTTGAAGAGAACCATGTCCATCAGAATTGATCATCATATAGTTTTGTTGCTGTGTATAATGTTATCCTGGTTCTGCTGATTTCACTCAGCATCAATTCATGCAACTCTCTCCAGGCCTCTCTCAAATCATCCTGCTGGCCGCTTCTTACCGAACAATAATATTCCATGACATTCATATAACCATAATTTATTCAGCCATTCTCCAATTGATGGGCATCCTTTCAATTTCCAGTTTCTTACCACTACAAAAAGTGCTGCCACAAATATTTTTGCACATGTGGGTCTTTTTCCCTCCTTTAAAATCTCTTTGGGATATAGGCCCAGTAGAAACACTGCTGGGTCAAATGGTATGCCCAGTTTGATAACTTTTTGAGCATAGTTCCAGATTGCTCTCCAGAATGGTTGGATCCGTTCACAGTTCCACCAACAATGTATCAATGTCCCAGTTTTCCCACATCCCCTGCAACATTTTGTACAAAACCTTTTTAACATAATATAATCAAAATTATCTATTTTGTGATGATCTGAGAGGTAAAATGTTCTATATTCTTCTAAGTTATCACTCTTTATGTCTAGATCATGAACCTGTTTCAACCTTATCTTGGTACACCGCTTTAGTGGGTCAATGCCAAGTTTCTACCATATTAATTTCCAAATTTCCCAGCAGTTTTTGACAAATAGTAAGTTCTTACCACAAAAGCTGGGGCCTTTGAGTTTTTCAAAAACTAGATTACTAGTGTTATTGACTATTTTGTGTGAAACTAATCTATTCCATTGATCAACTACTCTATTTACAATAACAAATGGTTTTGATGACTGCTGCTTTATAATATACTTTTAGGTCTGGAACAGCTAGTCCTCCATTTCCATTTTTTCCATTAATTCCCTTGAAATTCTTGACCTTTTGTTCTTCTAGATGAACTTTGTTTTATATATATGTATACATATATGTATGTATGTATATATATATATGTATATATATATATATATATATAGGATTTGTTCAATTATTTCATGAGAGTTCAATTGGTATGGCACTGAATAAATAGATTAATTTAGGTAATATTATTATTGTATTCATTCGGCCTACCCATGAGCACTTGATATTTTTCCACTTGAATAGATCTGACTCTATTTGACTGGAAAGTGTTTTGTAGTTGTGTTCACATAGTTCCTGACTTCATTTTGCCAGGTTGACTCCCAAATATTTTAAATTATTGAAAGTTATTTTAAAAGGAATTTCTTTTTGTATCTCTTGCTGCTACACTTTGTTGGTAATATTAAAAATGCTGATGATTTATGTGGATTTATTTTGTATCTTGAAACTGCAAAAATTGCAAATTATTTCTATTAGATTTTAGTTGATTGTTTAAGATTCTCTAAGTATACTATGATACCATCTGCAAAGAGTAATATTTTGTTTTCCATATTACCTACTATATTTCCTTTAATATCTTTTCCCTCTCTTATTGCCAAAGCTAACATTTCTAATAAAATATTGATTAGTAATGGTGATGGTGGGCAACCTTATTTCACCCCTGATTTTACTGGGAATGGTTCTAGTTTGTCCCCATTACATATGATGCTTGCTGATGGTTTTAAATAAATGCTACTTATCATTTTAAGGAAGACTGTTTATTCCTATACTCTCCAGTGTTTTAATAGCAATGAGTGCTGGATTTTATCAAATATTTTTTTCTATATCTATTGTGATAATCATATGGTTTTTGTTAGCTTGGTTACTGATATATTCAATTCCTGCATTCTTGTTATAAATCCTACTTCATTATGGTACATTATCCTGAGGATGACATGTTGTAATCTCTTTGTTTATATTTTTTTTTAAGATTTTTATTCATTGGGGGAATTAGGGGATTGATATATTCCTGCTTTGACCCTACCTGGTTTAGGTATCAGTAACATATGTATATCACAAAAGGAATTTGGTGGAAGTCCTTCTTTTCCTATTTTTCCAAATAGTTTCTATAGTATTGGAATTAAATTTTCTTTAAATATTTGATAGAATTCACAAGTAATTCCATCTGCCCCTGAAATTTTTTTTCTCAGGAAGCTGATTAATAGCTGTTTTTATTTCTTTTTCTAAAATGGGACTATTTAAGTAATTTCTTTTCTCTTCTGTTAATATGGGCATTCTAGATTTTTGTAGGTATTCCTCCATTTCACTTCGATTCTCAGTTTTACTGATATATATATAGTTGGGCAAAATCCTAATTGTTGCTCTAATTTCCTCTTCATTGGTGGAAAATTTTCTCTTTTCATTTTTGATATTACCAATTTGATTTTTTCTTTACTTTTTCTGATTATACTAACTAAATATTTGTCTGTTTTGCTTTTTATAAAACCATTCTTAGTTTTACTAATTCAATAGTTTTCTTACTTTTAATTTTATTATTCTCCCCTTTTATTTTCAGAATTTCAACTCTGATATTTGTTTGGGTTTTTGAATTTGTTCTTTTTCTAGCTGATTTAGTTCCAAGCTCAATCTTTCTTTCTCTATTTTCTGCAAGTAAGCATCTACAGATATAAAATTTCTTCTAACAACCACTTTGGTTGAATCCAACAAATTTTATTAGGTTGTCTCATTATTGTCATTTTGTTGAATGGAATTATTGATTTTGTCTATTATTTCTGGTTTAACCTACTCATTCTTTGGGATCAGATCAGTTTCCATTTAATTTTTGGTCTATTTTTCCCCTGGCCTTTTTTTGGGTGTGTGTGTGTGTAATTTTATTGCATCAGGATATGAAAAATGCATTTACTATTTCTGCCTTTCTGCATTTAATTTTAAGTTCCTTATGATCTAATATATGTTTATTTTTTACAGGTTCATGTTCTGCCAAGAAAACAAATTATATTTCGTTCTATCTCTATTCAGTTTTCTTTAAAGTTCTATCATACCTAACTATTCTAGAATTCTATTTACCTCTTTAATTTCTTTCTAATTTATCTTTTTTGATTCAATTTAACTAGTTCTGAGAGAGCAAGTTTGTGATACCCCATTAGTAACATTGTGCTGTTAAATTCTTTTTGCAGCTCTCAACTTCTCCTCTAGGAATTTGGATGCTATACCACTTGGTGCATATATATTTAGTATTGTTATTGCTTCATTATCTATAGCACATTTAAGTAGGTTGTAGTTTCCTTCCTTATCTCTTTTAATTAAATCTTTTTGTTGTTGTTGTTTTTTCTTGACTTGCTTCTCCGACTTGATCACTACTCCTGCTTTTTAATTTTTTTTTTACTTCAGCTGAAGGATAGTAGATTCTACTCTGACCTTTTACCTTTACTCTGAGTGTATCACTTTGATTTAAATGTTTATTGTAATCAACAAATTGGAAGATTCTGGCTTTTAATCCTGTCTGCAATCTGTTTAAACCCACTTTAAGGGAGAGTTTATCCCATTCACATTCACAAATAAAATTGCTAACTATTTTCTACCATCTGGTTTTCCCCCAGTTATATTTTTCTCTTTCCTTTCCTTCTTTCCATCTTTCTCAGCATTTTGCATCTGAGCATCCTTTTCTGAAATATCCCTCCCTTTTTGCAAGCCCTCTCCCTTTCTCATACCTTCTCTTGCTACTTTTTGTGCTCTGTTGTGTTAGCCTCCCACTTTCCTTTCCGATTTCCTCTCCTACTTCTCTATAGAGTGAGACAAGATTCTCTGAGAGCCTACATGTGTCTGATATTTTCTCTTTGTACAAAATATGATGAGAATAATATACACACAATACTCATTTCCCTAACTTCTTTCCCTAAATTATATTGTCTTTTTTTTGCCTCTTCATGGGATGTAATTTATCCCCTTGTCATTCCATTTTCCTCTTATTCCAATAGTTGCTCTTCTAGTTTTATATACATATATATACACACATACACACACAGATACACACACACACACACACACATATATATGTATATATATACATCATAACAATGAAATCAAAGTATAACTGCACCCTCTAAGCATATCCTTAAGAGATACTGATGTGAAAAATTTAACATTTTATCTTCCCATATTGGGATATAAAGTTTTTGTAACTTTTTTTTGAGAGACAATAGCACTTTATTAAAAGGTCAATTCTCCCTGCTAATTAAGTGGACTTCAGATGTTCCTTACAATCTAAATGCTCAATTCTTCCAGGATCTTGGATTTTTTTTTTTTTTGGAATTTATTTATTTATTTATTTTTATTTAATCTTTTTATTTGTATAACATGTGTATGGGTACTTACCCAGCATTGATCTTTGCAAAGCTTTCCATTACAAATTTCACCCCCGGGCCGCTTCCTTCCCCTAGATGGCAGGAAGTCCACTACATATTAATAATATTGAAATACTTGACAAATTGTGCAAGAAAAATCCTATCTACAAGAAAAAAAAAGAAAATCAGAGAAAGAAAACACAATGCAAGCAAACCTCAATAGAGAGCATGAAAATGTTATGTTGTGGTCCATATTTCATATCCCTCTCTCTGGGTGTATATGGTTTTCTTCAGTGAACAATTGGAACTGGTTTGAGGAAATTCTTTGTTGCAGAGAGCCATGTCCATCAGAATTGATCATCATGTAATATTGTTGTCGCTGTGTATAATGACCTCCTGGTTCTGCTCATTTCACTCAGCATCAGTTCATGCAAGTATCTCCAGGCCTCTCTGAAATCGTCCTGCTGGTCGTTTCTTACAGAGCAATAATATTCCATAACATTCATAAACCATAATTTATTCAGCCTCTCTCCAACTGATGGGCATCCATTCAGGTTCCAGTTTCTAGCCACTACAAAAAGGTCTGCCACAAATGTTCTTGAACATGTGGGGTCCTATCCTACTTTTATGATTTTTTGGAGATATAGGCCCAATAGAAACACTGCTGGGTCAAAGGGTATGCACAGATTGATAACTTTTTGAGCATAGCTCCAAATTGCTCTCCAGAATAGTTGGATCTGTTCACAGATCCACCAACAATGCATCAGTGTCCCAGTCTTCCCACATCCCCTCCAACATAATCATCTTTTCCTGTCATTTTAGCCAATCTGACAGGTGTGTAGTGGTACCTCAGAGTTGGTTTAATTTGCATTTCTCTGATCTATAGAGATTTGGAGCAACTTTTCATATGACTAGAGATGGTTTTAATTTCATCATCTGAAAATTGTCTGTTCATATCCCTTGACCACTTATCTATTGAAGAGTGGCTTGAATTCTTATATATGTGAGACAATTCTCTATATATTTTAGAAATGAGGCCATTATCAGAACCATTAAATGTAAAGATGATTTCCCAATTTGATGCTTCCCTCCCAAACTTATCTGCATTAGTTTTATTTGTACAGAAACTTTTTAACTTAATATAATCAAAAGTATCTATCTGGTGTTCAATTAGGATTTCCAGATCTTCTTTGGACATAAATTTATTCCATCTCCACAGGTATGAGAGGTAAACTATACTACGTTCCTCTAATTTGCTTACAATATCACTCTTTATATCTAGATCATGAACCCATTTAGATCTTATCTTGGTATGTGGTGTTAGGTATGGGTCAAGACCTGATTTCTTACACAATAGTTTCCAATTTTCCAAGCAGTTTTTGCCAAATAGTGAGCACTTATCCCAAAAGCTGGGGTCTTTGGGTTTATCAAACACTAAATTGTTGAAGTTATTGCCTTGCCACTGATCGACTGCTCTATTTCTTAGCCAGTACCACATGGTTTTGATGACCGCTGCTTTATAATATAGTTTTAGATCTGGTACAGCAAGGCCACCTTCATCTGCCTTTTTTTCATTAATTCCCTTGAAATCCTTGACCAAATGAACTTTGCTACTATTTTTTCTAGATCTGTAAAATAATTTCTCGGGAGTTTGCTTGGTATGGCACTAAATAAGTAGATTAGTTTGGGTAGTATTGTCATTATTATTATATTTGCTCGGGCTACAAATGAGCACTTAATGTTTTTCCAACTCACTAGGTCTGATTTTATTTCTGTGGAAAGTGTTTCGTACTTTAGTTCGTATAGTTTCTGACTTTTCCTTGGCAGATCGATTCCCAAATATTTTATGCTATCATCCATTATTTAGAATGGAATTTCTTTTTGTATCTCTTGCTGCTGAATTTTGTTGGTAATATATAAAAATGCTGATGATTTATGTGCATTAATTTTGAATCCAGCCACTTTGCTAAAGTTGTGAATTGTTTCTAGTAGTTTTTTAGTTTAGTCTCTAGGGTTCTTTAAGTATACCATCATGTCATCTGCAAAGAGTGATAATTTGGTTTCTTTATTACCTATTCCGATTCCTTTTTTCTCTTTTTCTTCTCTTATTACTAAAGCTAAACATTTCTAATACAATATTAAATAGTAATGGTGACAGTGGGCAGCCTTGTTTCACTCCTGATCTTATTGGCAATGGTTTTAGTTTGTCTGCATTACATATGATGCTTGTTGATGGTTTTAAATAGATGCTACTGATCATTTTAAGGAAAAGCACATTCATTCCTATACTCTCTAGTGTTTTTAATAGGACAGGGTGTTAGATTTTATCAAATGCTGTTTTCTGCATCTATTGAGATAATCATATGGTTTTTGATAGTTTGGTTATTAATATAAATAATCATGCTGATAGTTTTCCTAATATTGAGCCAGCCCTGCATCCCTGGTATAAATCCTACTTGGTCATAGTGTACTATCCTTGGGATGAGTTTTTGTAATGTCATTGCGAACATCTTATTTAAAATTTTTGCATCAATATTCATTAGGGATATTGGTCTATAGTTTTCTTTCTCTGTTTTCACCCTACCTGGTTTAGCTATCAGCACCATATTGGTCTCATAGAAGAAGTTAGCAGTATACTTTCTGTCCCTATTTTCTCAAATAGATTCTATAGTATTGGAATTAATTCTTTTTTGAATGTTTCGTAGAATTCACATGTAAATCCATCTGGCCTTGGAGATTTTTTCTTAGGGAGTTGGTTAATAGCTTGTTCTATTTCTTTTTTCTAATATGGGGCTATTTAAATAATTTATATCCTCTTCTGTTAACCTGGGCAATCTATATTTTTGTAGATATTCCTCCATTTCATTTAGAATATCAAACTTACTGGCATAAAGTTGAGCAAAGTAACTCCTAATTATTGCTCTAATTTCCTCTTCATTGTAGGAAAGTTCTCCCTTATCATTCTTGAGACTAACAATTTGATTTTCCTCTTTCCTTTTTCTTATCACATTAACTAAAGGCTTATCTATTTTGTTGGTTTTTTTCATAAAACCAACTCTTAGTTTTATTTATTAATTCAATACTTTTCTTATTTTCAATTTTATTCATTTCTTGTTTTATTTTTAGAATTTCCAATTTGGTATTTAATTGAGGGTTTTTAATTTGTTCTTTTTCTAGTTTTTTTAATAATAAGCCCAATTCGTTGATGTTTTCTTTCTCTATTTTATGCAAGTAAGCATCTAGAGATATAAAATTGCCCCTTATCACTGCTTTGGCCGTATCCCACAAATTTTGGTATGTTGTCTCATTATTGTCATTCTCCTTGTTGAAATTATTGATTGTGTCTATGATTTGCTTTTTCACCCATTCATTCTTCAGGATTAGATTATTTAATTTGCAATTAGCTTTTGGTCTATTTTCTCCTGGCCTTATATTGCATGTGATTTTTATTGCATCATGATCTGAAAAAGATGCATTTACTATTTCTGCCTTTCTGCATTTGATTTTGAGGTTTTTATGCCCTAACACATGGTCAATTTTTGTATAAATTCCATGGACTGCTGAGAAAAAAGTAAACTCCCTACTGTCTCCATTCAATTTTCTCCATAGATCTATCATACCTAACTTTTCTAACAATTGGTTTATCTCCCTAGTTTCTTTCTTGTTTATTTTGTGGTTTGATTTATCTAATTCTGAGAAAGCCAGGTTGAGATCCCCCACTAGTATCGTTTGACTATCTATTTCTTCTTGCATCTCTCTTAATTTCTCCCCTAGTAATTTGGATGCTATTGCAATTGGTGCAGCATATATATTTAGTATTGATATTGCTACATTATCTATGGTACCTTTTAATAAAATATAGTTTCCTTCCTTATCTCTTTTGATTAGATCTATCTTGGCCTTTACTTGATCTGAGATAAGGATCGCTACCCCTGCTTTTTTTTTTTTATTCACCTTAAGCATATTAGGTTCTGATCCATGCTTTTACCTTCATCTTATATGTGTCACTATGTTTTAGATGTGTTTTTTGTAGATAACATATTGTGGGATTCTGGTTTTTAATCCAGTCTACTATCTCCTTTCACTTTATGGAGAGTTCATCCCATTCACATACACAGTTAGAATAACTAATTCTTTATTTCCTGCCATCTTGTTTACCCGTTATGTTTTTCCCTTTCCTTTCTCCTTTCTCCCTTCCCCCCCACCTCTGTACTTTGCTTTTGATGACCCCCTCCCCCAAACAATCCACTCCCCTTTATTAACCCTCCCCCCTTTTTTTACTCCTTTTCCTTGATTCTTCTATTTTCCCTTCTATTAGTTTATCCCTTTCTTTTCCTCCATTCCCTCCCACTTCCTTCTAGCAACAGACAAGTTTCTATGTGAAATCAAGTGTCTGATATACACTTTTAGAGCCTAACATGATGAGAGTAAGATTTACACAATCTTATTTTATCACTTTTTCCCTCTTTTCCACAGTATCACAACCTTTCCCCATCTACTTTTCTTTTTCTTATCATCAAAGTAATATCTAGTTAATTATACCCCCAAACTTTATCCCTATAGTACAAATAAATTTCTCAAGAGTCCTTTCCTTTTTACCTTTTTATGCTTCTCTTGAGTTCTCTGTTTGGATGTCGAATTTTTTGTTTAGATCAGGCCTTTTCATTAGAAATACATGAAATTCACCTATATTATTTAACGACCATCTTCTTCCCTGGAGGATAATGCTCATTCTAGCTGGATAGGTTATTCTTGGTTGTAATCCAAGTTCCTTTGCCTTTTGGAATATCTGGTTCCAGGCCCTCCGATCCTTCAATGTGGAGGCTGACATATCGTGTGTGATTCTAAAAATTGATCCTTGGCATTTGAATTGTTTCTTTCTAGCTGCTAGCAGAATCTTTTCCTTGGTGCGATAGTCCTGAAATTTAGCCACGATATTCCTTGGGGTTTTAATTTTGGCGTCTCTTTCAGGAGGTGATCAGTCAATTCTTTCAATGGTGATTTTGCCTTCTGATTCTACAATCTCAGGGCAGTTTTCTTTCAGTATTTCCTGGAAGATAGTGTTTAGATTCTTTTTTCCTAATGACTTTCACGAAGTCCAATAATCCTTAGATTGTTTCTCCTAGATCTAGTTTCCAAGTCAGTTGTTTTTCCTAGGAGATATTTCATATTTTCTTCTAATTTTTCTTTTTTTTTTGTTTTTGTTTGACTGATTCTTGAAGTCTTATTGAGTCATTCACTTGCATTTGTTCAATTCTTATTTTTAAAGTTTTGTTTTCCTCAGTTACCTTTTTAAGCTCCTTTTTTAACTGGCCAATTGAATTTTTTTGTTCATTGCACTCTTTTTTCGACTTCACTAATTGTATTTTTCTATACATTGGTGTCTTTTTCATATCTCTTTTGCAGGGTATTATATCCTTCTTGCATGATATTTTATCTTTCTTGCACTGATTTAAATTTATTTCCCCAATTATTCTCCAGCTTTCTTTTGAGGTTCTTTATGCAATCTTCCAGAAAGGCCTTTTGAAAAGGGGACCAGTGATGGTCCTTAATAACTTCCTCTGAAGTCTTGTCTGAAGGAACATCAGGATCTGGGGTCAGCCCTTCTTTCTCTTGATAGAAGCTGTCTATGGTGAGAGCTCTCTTTTGCTTCTTCATTTTTTTAGACAGAGTGAATGTCTTTTTAAGGCTCGGAAAAACGGCTTCTGAAGTTCTTTGCCCTGGGGCAATTCGGCCATTTAGCTTAAGGTGCTGGGCTGGTGGGAGCTAGGACTAAGTCTAAATTACTACTTAAACAAGGCAAGTTTGCCAGAACACCTACCCCCAATCAGGGCAGAGTGTCCCGAATGCCTCAGATAAATTCCAGGTTTTTGGAGATTGGAGTTTGGACTTTCTGCCATGATGAGCTGAGTCCCACCCTCACTTCCGGCCTACACCAGAGTCCTCTGCTTATCCCTCTATCGAAGTTCTTCAGAGATATCTGAAAGCAGTATCCAAATATTTCTGGATTGGTTGACTTGAAGATCAGTTCAGAGGCTTATTTTATTGTTGATTTGAGAGAAGATTGGAAGAGGACACAGAGAGTCACGTTTTCTCTCTGCCATCTTGGCTCCCGTTTTTATAACTTTTAAAGAAAGAAAGTTACCTTTGACTTTTTATCTTTCTCTTGAGTGCTGTATTTGAAGACCAAATTTTTTATTCAGGCTGGTCTTTTCATGACAAATAAATGAAATTCGCTTGTTTTTATTAAACATTTATCTTTTTCCCTGAAAGATAATGTTCAATTTTTTTGCAGGACAAATAATTCTTGCCTGCAATCCAAGTTACTTTGCCTTTCAGAATATCAGATTCCATGTCCTTCAGTTTTTTAAAGTGGAAGCTGCTAGGTACTGTATAATCTTGATTCTTGCTCCTTGATATTTGTATTGTTTCCTTCTGACTTCTTGCAATATTTTCTCCTTAATTTGATAATTCTGAAATTTAGCTTTGATGTTCCTTGGAATTTTCATTTTGGGGTCTCTTTCAGGAGGTGATTGGTGACTTCTTTCATTGGCTATTTTATCCTCTGGTTTTAGAACATCTGCTGAGTTTTCCTTGATGTTTTCCTGAAAGATGAATTCAAGGCTCTTTTTTCATCATGGTGTGCAGAAAGTCTAATAATTCTTTTTTTATATATAAAGCTTTTTATTTACAAAACATATGAGTGACTTTTCAACATTGACCTTTGCAAAAACTTTTTTTCCCAAGCTTTTCCCCTGCTTCCCCACATCCCCCACCCCTAGATGACAGGTAATCTAATACATGCTAAATAGGATAAATTATATGGCAAATACAATACATGTATACATATCTATACAATTATCTTACTGCACAAGAAACATCACATCTAGAAAGAAAGGGAAAAAAAACAATCTAAGAAAGAAAACAAAATGCATGGAAATATTCACAGAAAGCGTTAAAATGCTGTATTGTGGTTCACTCTCAGTTCCCACAGGCCTCTCTCTGGATGTATATGACTATCTTCATCGCTGAACAACTGGTTTGAATCACATTGTTGTTGAAGAGAACCATGTCCATCAAAATTGATCATCATATAGTCTTGTTGCTGTGTATAATGTTCCCCTGGTTCTGCTGATTTCACTCAGCATCAGTTCATGCAAGTCTCTCCAATCCTCTCTGAAAACCTCCTGTTGGTCATTGCTTACAGAACAATAATATTCCATAACATTCATATACCGTAATTTATTCAGCCATTCTCCAATTGATGGGGATCTTTTCAATTTCCAGTTTCTTGCCACTACAAAAAGGGCTGCCACAAACATTTTTGCACATGTGGGTCCCTTTCCCTCCTTTAAAATCTCTTTGGGATATAGGCCCAGTAGAAACACTGCTGGGTCAAAGGGTATGCACTGTTTGATAACTTTTTGAGCATAGCTCCAAATTGCTCTCCAGAATGGTTTGATCTGTTCACAGTTCCACCAACAATGTATCAGTGTCCCAGTTTTTACATCCCCTCCAACAGTTATTATCATTTCCTGTCATTTTAGCTAATCTGAGAGGTGTGTAGTGGTATCTCAGAGTTGTCTTAATTTGCATTTCTCTGATCAATAGTGACTTGGAGCACCTTTTCATGTGACCGGAAATAGTTTCAATTTCTTTGTCTGAAAATTGTCTGTTCGTATCTTTTGAGCATTTATCCATTGGAGAATGGCTTGAATTCTTATATATTTGAGTCAATTCTCTATATGTTTTAGAAATGAGGCCTTTATCAGAACCTTTGGATGTAAAAATATTTTCCCAGTTTACTGCTACCCTTCTAATCTTGTCTGCATTCATTTTGTTTGTACAAAAACTTTTTAGCTTGATATAGTCAAACTTATCTGTTTTGTGATTAATGATGACCTCTAGTTCTTCTTTGGTCACAAATTCCTTCCCCCTCCACAGGTCTGAGAGGTAAACCATCCTACATTGTTCTAATTTGTTTATAATATCATTCTTTATGCCTAGATCATGAATCCATTTTGACCTTATCTTGGTATATGGTGTTAGGTGTGGGTCAATGCCTAATTTCTTCCAGACTAGTTTCCAATGATCCCAGCAGTTTTTGTCAAATAATGAGTTTTTATCCCCAAAACTGGGGTCTTTGGATTTATCAAACACTAGACTACAATTGTCATTGAGTATTTTGTCCTCTGAACCTAACCTATTCCACTGATCCACTACTCTATTTCTTATCCAGTACCAAATGTTTTTGGTGACCACTGCTTTATAATATAGTTTTAGATCTGGTGCAGCTAGGCCACCCTCATTTGCATTTTTTTCATTAATTCCCTTGAAATTCTTGACCTTTTGTTTTTCCAGATGAATTTTGTTGTTATTTTTTCTAGGTCAGTTAAATAATCTCTTGGGAGTTTGATTGGTATAGCACTAAATAGATAGATTAGTTTAGGTAGTATTGCCATCTTTATTATATTCACTCGACCTATCCAAGAGCACTTGTTGTTTTTCCAATTGTTCAGATTTGACTTTATTTGTGTGGAGAGTGTTTTATAGTTTTGCTCATATAGATCCTGACTTTCCCTTGGCAGATATATTCCCAAATATTTTATACTATCAATAGTTATTTTGAATGGAATTTCTCTTTGTATCTCTTGCTGTTGCATTTTGTTGGTGATGTATAAAAATACTGATGATTTATGTGGATTTCTTTTGTATCCTGCAACTTTGCTAAAGTTGTGGATTAATTCTAATAGTTGTTTAGTTGATTCTCTAGGGTTCCCTAAGTAGACCATCATATCATCTGCAAAGAGTGATAATTTGGTTTCCTCATGACCTACTCTAATTCCTTTAATCTCTTTTTCTTGTCTTATTGCCAAGGCTAGCATTTCTAATACAATATTGAACAGTAATGGTGATAGTGGGCAACCTTGTTTCACCCCTGATCTTATTGGGAATGGTTCCAGTTTATCACCATTACATATGATGCTAGCTGATGGTTTTAAATAGATGCTACTGACTATTTTAAGGAAAAGTCCATTAATTCCTATACTCTCTTATGTTTTTAATAGGAATGGATGTTGGATTTTATCAAATGCTTTTTCTGCATCTATTGAGATTATCACATTTTTTGTTAATTTGGTTATTAATATTGTCAATTATGTTAATAGTTTTCGTAATATTGAAACATCCCTGCAATCCTGGTATAAATCCTACTTGGTCATGGTGTATTATTCTGGGAATGATTTTTTGTAATCTTTTTGCTAATATTTTATTTAAGATTTTTGCATCAATATTCATTAAGGAGATTGGTTTATAATTTTCTTTTTTTGTTTTTGTTTTACCTGGTTTAGGTATCAGTACCAAGTGTGTATCAAAGAAGGAGTTTGGTAGGAGTCCTTCATTCCCTATTTTTTGAATAGTTTATATAATATTGGAGTTAACTGTTCTTTAAATGTTTGGTAGAATTCACATGTAAATCCATCTGGTCCTGGGGATTTTTTCTTAGGGAGTTTATTAATGACTTGTTCTATTTCTTTTTCTGAAATGGGACTATTTAAGTGATTTATTTCCTCTTCTGTTAATCTGGGCAATCTATATTTTTGTAGATATTCCTCCATTTCACTTAGGTTATCAAATTTATTGGCAAACAGTTGGGCAAAGTAACTCCTGATTATTGTTCTAATTTCCTCTTCATTGGTGGAAAGTTCTCCCTTTTCATTTTTGAGACTAACAATTTGATTTTCTCTTTCCTTTTTCTCATTAAATTCACTAGAGATTTATCTATTTTGTTGGTTTTTTCATAAAACCAACTTTTAGTTTTATTTATTAATTCAATAGTTTTTTTTTTTTACTTTCAATTTTACTAATCTCTCCTTTTATTTTTAGGATTTCAAGTTTGGTATTTGATTGGGGGTTTTTAATTTGTTCTTTCTCTAGCTTTTTTAGTTGCAAGCCCAATTCATTGATTTTCTCTTTTTCTATTTTATGCAAATAAGCATCTAGAGATGTAAAATTTCCCCTTATTACCGCTTTGGCTGTATCCCACAAATTTTGGTGTGTTGTCTCATTATTGTCATTCTCTTGAATGCAGTTAGTAATTGTGTCTGTAATTTGCTGTTTCACCCATTCATTCTTTAGGATAAAATTATTTAGTTTCCAATTGGTTCTTGGTCTATTTGCTCCTGGCCTTATATTGCATGTGATTTTTATTCCGTCATGATCTAAAAAAATGCATTTATTATTTCTGCCTTCCTGCATTTGATTTTGAGGTTTTTGTGTCCTAACACATGGTCAATTTTTGTATAAGTTCCATGGACTGCTGAGAAAAAAGTAAACTCCATTCTGTCTCCATTTAATTTCCTCCAAAGATCCATCATACCTTACTTTTCTAACATTTTGTTTACCTCCTTAACTTCTTTCTTATTTATTTTGTGGTTTGATTTATCAAGTTCTGAGAGAGGGAGGTTGAGATCCCCCACTATTATAGTTTTGCTGTCTATTTCTTCTTGCATCTCTCTGAACCTTTCCTCTAGGAATTTCCATGCTATACCACTTGGTGCATATATGTTTAGTATTGATATTGCTTCATCATCTATGGTACCCTTTAGGAAGATATAATTTCCTTCTTTGTCTCTTTTAATTAAGTCTATCTTTGCTTTTACTTGGTCTGAGATCAGGATTGCTACCCCTGATTTTTTTTTGTTCACCTGAAGCATAATAGATTCTGCTCCAGCCTTTTACCTTCACCCTGTATGTATCTCTATGTTTTAGATGTGTTTCTTGTATACAACATATTGTTGGATTCTGGTTTTTAATCCACTCTGCTATCTGCTTCTGCTTTAAGGGAGAGTTCATTCCATTCACATTCACAGTTAAAATAACTAATGCTGTA
>JAJPUD010020115.1:0-25298 GCA_023553655.1 Myrmecobius fasciatus
TTTTTTTTTTCCTACTTTATTTTCCCATTGAGAATTTTTTTACTTTAAATCTTTCCCCAAAAAAGCCTGGAAATGACTTGAAATTCTGTAAAGAACCAGATTAAAAAAATAAAAGTCCTTAGAATCTTGGGTTTTGCAAGGAATAGGGAGTGTTTGAAGCCTCTAGGGATATTTTCCCTACAATGGCTTCTATCTCAATCCTTATAACTTTAGAATCTCCAGTCTTTCAAAAGGTGATCAAAGAGACAGCAAAACATACAACTTCACTACCTTTGAGGAAAATGTCTTCAGTGAATTGGTTCTAAACATTAGATCATAAGATTAGAGATTTGGAATTGGAAGGAAGAAATCTAGTACTCTCCCCTAATTTTAACTATGAGGAAAGAGGTAAAGTTACTTAGACATTAAATCTACTCTAGTTTGACCAGTCCCTACTTTAACATTATCTCCCAACACCAAAACAGTCCTCAGATTCAGAAACCAATAATTAGTGCCAGAAACATAACTGAGGAGTTAAAAGTGAAGCAGTCTCCCAAAGTGCTACTCTAAGTTGAAGTATAGGGATGAGAGAGATGGAACATATAGATATAGTCTGCCAAATCTATCACAAGACTCAAATGAACCAAAAAGTGGAGATATAGTTTACTTACATACACACACTTACTTTAGCTTCTGCTCTAACACAAGCCTAGGCACAAAAACTATGAGTAGAACCACTGAAAAGTGTCCAGAGGGAAAAATAAAATAAAAAAAAATCAGGAAACTCTGGCTATTCACACCAACTCTGGATTCTTTCAAAACAAGTCACTGATGAGAGACTTGAAGGGAACTTCAGAGGTAGAAGGAAGTATTGCTATCAGACAAGGGAATATTTTTAGTTGGTTGTGCTTAAATTCTTTCCTATTTTCCTTGGATACAAGGAAGTTTTTTAATCAGTGGGGTGAAGGTTAAGGGAAACAAATGCAGTATTAAAAACAAAAAGCAAAATCTTAAAAATTAGTTGGGGAGGAGAAGAGAGACAGAAAAAGAGTGGGGGGGAGGGCGGAGATGGGGCTCCAGAAGAAGCCAAAAAAGGAGGTCCAGCAAGATTTTTAAATGTCACTCTCCATAGGTCTCCCAGAGGTTTTGAACCTTCAATCTGAACCACATTCAACTACACTTACTACAAAGTAAATACCAAGAACAGAATCTTCTGACATTGAAATATGTGCATTTTTAAAGACAGAGGAAAACACTACTTATACAGTATAAAATTGGCACTGGTTAAATGGTGAAACTTAAAAAATAAAATTATGCATAATTGGCATAAAAGATCCTCAGAAAAGCCCTGCCATTGCATAAAATAGTTTTCTGGGACTAACATGATTCTTTAAAAAACTAACCTCAGAAAACTCAAATTCAATTTGTACATCTTAAAATAGATAATACCTGCCAATTCCATTGCCTTACACAGCTTCTCAGAACCAATCTAACACATTTCCCTGAAAGACTGAACATAATTTGCATTTGATAGCATTTATTCAACTCCTTGCCCCCTTCTCCCTACCAGTCTATAATCACAATTCCATGTGCAAAACACATTCATGCTTTATCACCTTAGCAACTTCAATATTTTCTTTAGTGTTCTGGTTCTTAGGATGCTTAGTATTTCCTCTGTAAAAGGAGGAAAAAGTCAAAATCAATTCTTCTTAGAAAATTTTGAATAAGAATGGGAAAGGAAGATTTCTGCTATTCCTTATCCTGCCAGGAAGAAATGAAACAGAAAATCTTGGCTGCATGTTATATTCCCATCTTATAACACGATTCATCATTATCAAACTAATATATAAAGAAACAGTGTCACTCCTACTTCATGACTAGTGATTGGTTCAAATGAACATCTAAAATTACTTCTTTCCTGAACAAAATGCAAACAAAACATTGAGGGGAAAACTGCCTCATTTTGGGTCACAAAGTCTAGAGGAATCTACCAAAATAAATTCATTATGGAATGATAGAGTCATGACTACATATATACTTTCCCCTCGGAACAGGAAACAAGGAAAAAAATAACATACTTATTTTGATTGCAGTCTTATCTAGCCTTAAACAACAGAAAACACCTATTGAACAGTAAATTCTCTTTAGATTTTTACATTATTCCAAAATCTCTTCAGATGTGTTTCATGCAAAATTATTTCATAAATATATCCATTATTTACATAGCCCATATTACTGTAATCTGAATAATTTATCTTCATAATCTATCCTTAGGAACAACAAAAAGCAGAGATAATAAACCTATGGGTTTACTGACTTTTATCGGGTTCAATTAAATGATAGTAAATAGGAATCCTATGATCTCTTTAAGTTGGGTAAAATACCCTGATGGCATAAGAAAATAACAGCTACCAAAATTTAAGAGACCCTGGGATTTGTTGCCCTTAGTAATGTATTTCTTGGTCTATGGCATGCAACATTCTGCAGGTAGCACTCTCAGAAACCTAAAAATCTAGTTTAAAGGGACTAGAAAGGTTACTAGGCTCATTTGTATACATAAACAGAAATCCAGAAATTATAACATTCCCATAAACAGCCATTTGACTTCTACTTGAAGACTTTCAAAGATAGATAGTATCTATAGATATCTATCTCTGAGAGATACCTTTTAGAGGCAGTGGTTTCTACTTTTAAACATCACTTTCCCATAAGTTTCCCTTTTATTTAGCCTAAATCTATGTGTACAATTTCCATTAGTTGCTTCTTAGTTCTATGCTCTAGTCCAGGTAGAACTAAGTGTGATCTCTCTTCCCCAATAGAAACCTTAAATCCTTTAAGTGAGCTATCATATCATTCTTAGTCTTTTCTCAAGGCTAAGAACTCATTCTAATTCCTTCACCAACTTCTGAATGCATATCAGCTAATCTAAGTTCCTCCAAAAATATAAGCTCCCAAAACTTGTTCTACCACTTCCCTCATTTCAATCCCAATGCCTCCCTTAATTTACAGCCTAATATTGCATTAGCCTCATTAAATTGGTTCTTATATCACCTTTTCCTGACTTTCCTGATTCAAATTAAATGGTATTCTTCAGACTGAAAGCCAAGGGTTGATGACCCATTATTATTTAGCTTAACTGAAGCTCTTACCCTCTCCCATTATTAGTTTTATGGGTTAAAATAAGGAAAAATAATGAAATGTCCTTCACTATGCCAAGTGATATATGTTTCAGTCTTACTTATGACTTCTAACAATCTAGTTTGAATCTTGTTTCATATACTTACTAGCTGTGTGATCCTGGACAAGTCACTTAACTTCTCTCATTCTCAGTTTTCTCATCTGTAAAAAAGAGATAATACTTGTAGTACCTATATCACAGAATTGCTGTAAGGAGAAAATGAAATAATGTTAATGCTTTGGAAGCTTAAAAGGATTATATGTCAGTTACTTCTATTAGTTATGTCTGAGGCCAAAAATTACAATCTGTCCACTTCACACCCCATTCCAAATAAAACTATTTTAAAAAGTAATAAGTGCTTTATGTTACCAAAAGAATATATTGTTTATCTATTCTAGTTTATTAAATTGGAAATTACTGTTAGAATATAATATATGTGCTTTTTGTGAAAGTTATAATAAGTTTTAAAATCACACTTGATTTTTCAAATTTTCATTTTTTGTTGGGTTTTGCAGGGGGGGTTGTTTTGTTTTTGGTTTTTTTTTCTGAGTTTGGATAGTGAAAGCAAAATTAATAAAACACAAAAGTTGCACATGAAATTTAACTATTAAAATAAACTTTAAAATTGAAAGGCCTCAGTAAACTGACAAACTTTTCATTTTATAATACATATATATATATATTTGAACTTACTAAACTCATTAGTTTAGGATGCAAGGTTAATATTCATAACTGAAAATAAAATATCAATTGCTCAACAATATTTCAAAATTAAAAACAGAAAATTATCATTTTAAATTCTATACCATCTTTTTCCCAACTCCCACAAAAAAAAAAAAAGGCTAAGGCAACCACAGCAAAATTTTGGCTCTTTTCTCTTTGATCTACCTGTTTTATGATCTCTTTAATCCACCAAGACAAAGAAAACAGTACAGAATGAGGATAAACTTGCAATTATTTCTATGTCAAATTCTTTTAAGGTTTTTGCACACACAAAAACTTTAGATCTAAGCTAGTCTGCCTTTCTTTTACTAACAACTAACATTTGAATTTTATACTTTACTGCCAGAATAAAACTAGTATTATCATACTGTTTGGGACTCTATGGGCCAAGACAATTTCAATACTATAACACAAATCTGACATTTTATTTGTTTTCTGATTTATATCAAAAGTTAAACTTTATTCCAACAAAGCCTTAAATTTGGGTGACTGGGGATTTTACATATTTTTTTTTTGAATGATTAGATGTATTCTAACAAACCTTGGATTGATTTCAACCTGTTTTACATAAAACTGCTTGTATTTTTACAATATACAAATGAGTAAATGAAACATTCTAGCGAATGCAAAAAAATACCTTAGCATAGACAACAGCTATACTATTTATAATATACAGTCAAGTTTAAGAGCTAAAAACACAATGAAAAAGGCAAAACCCTTTTGTATCGGTCCTTAAGAGAGGCAGATTTGGGGACTAGAAAGACATCTAGTTTTGGAGC
This sequence comes from Myrmecobius fasciatus, assembly GCA_023553655.1. Taxonomy (NCBI): domain Eukaryota; kingdom Metazoa; phylum Chordata; class Mammalia; order Dasyuromorphia; family Myrmecobiidae; genus Myrmecobius; species Myrmecobius fasciatus. The sequence goes on from JAJPUD010020115.1 coordinate 4,660, forward strand.
CTGGAAAATATTTGCTGGGTATATGACTTTAGTCTTACTTAGAAAAGGTGCCGACCTGCATGGATAGAGAAAATTCCCTCCTCCAAGAGTTCCTATAACAATGAAATAAGGTTCAACTCCCCCATTCTAATCCCACTATTGTTTTATTTTTTCCCAAAAATTCAGCAAGACAAATGCTGGTAAATAAGTCTGTGTGGTTTTGTTTGCTGGATTTTCTAGTCTGCATTAAAAAAAAAATAACGTTACTAGCTTTACATCTGTTAAAGAAAGAATCGAGCAAGATCATCTAAAAAAAATCATGAGAAAGTTTGTTTTCCCTATTGTATTAAAATAAAGAAAAGGAGAGTATACTTTTATGTTCCTCTTCTCGTCGAGTCATTTTTTTTCTACATGCTTACAAGATTTAGACTCCCCTTCTTTCCCCTCCCCCCTTAAGTCTTAGCAGTGCCCCTCCAAGAGACTGAGTGGAAGATAGAGGAAAAGGGTAGGAGAAGGAACACAGGCATTTTTAAGATTTCTTAATAATATAAAAGAAAGGTAAACGCAACATAAAAGCCAGAAGGAAAAAGGGAAAAAAAAAAAAGAAAGAAAGAAAGGTCAATTTGAAGATTAAGAGAAACCCACTACAAAGACCCAGAAGGAAGGGTGGCAGTCATGTGGCTCCGGGCGGCCGCCAGTCTCTGCTCTCCAGTCGAACAGCTGATGGCAAGAACGGGACGGCTCCGTCCGGGGGGAAGCTTAGTCCTGGGTTCCCTCGGTGCAGAACAAAACGTGAATTTCCGGGTGACCATACAGAGCGGCAACAGCCAAATAATTACAAATCCACTTCTGAAGTGCAAGCTTCACCTCTCCGGACTTCCGTATAACTCTTCATCTCATTGGCAGAGTTGAAGGTAAGGTCGGTGCTGACTGGTCGCTTTGTAAGCCCCGGGCGGACTTGCCAACTCTGATTGGCTCCTGGCGCTTAGGCGTCCACGCTGGGGGCTGGACCACAGAGCTTCTTCACAGGTAGTCAGCAGCAGAAACTAAGAAGCAAGCTCTCTGAGGTGCATCGCAGCCTGAGACGGCTTCTTTTTCCTCCCCTCACAGCAAACTGCTAGTTAATCACCTTGAGTGCTTGATTTACTTTGCAGGTATACAGGATTCATTCTTCCGATCTTTTTACAAGCATTAGCTATTGAATGGAGGACTCACAGATAAATATACAAGACAAAGGTCGCTGTCCTTAAGTTTCACAACCTAAGTACTAGTCACATAATTATTATGTTTTCCTTTTGAAAATTTAGTATTGACAATGTAGAATTGCGTTGAAAAAATTACCCGAAGAAAACATAAGGAGTTTAAACATAATTTTACACAAAATTATCAAGGTCAAATTCCCCAAATATCCTAATTGATCTGTGATCTCATCCATGGGAATGTTTCCTCTAATGATGAAAGTTGCAATCCATCTGTGATTGCCCATTTGGGTAGATCCAAGCCTAGAGCAGATGAGGGAGCCGAGATTTCTACACCAAATACACATCAAAATGACATTTGGAGTCAAGAGAAGTGAATTCTAAACTTGCCTCTGTCATTTGTTAACCTTTATGACTCTGAAGCAAGTCTTTTAACCTCATGGGTCCCAGTTTTCTATCTGTAAAAAGGGGAGGGGAGCTGGAAGGGAAAGGGGGTCGGACTAGATAGCCTCTAAATCCCAGCTCTAAAGCTATAATCCCATACTGAAATTCTCCATAAATTCAATGCAGAGAGTTCAAATACAATGAGGGCCTTCCTTATTTTCTCTACCCTTAGTATGGAGGAACTAGGAATCCAGGAGAGTACGTGAGCCCACCAAGAGGACAAAGAGGTCCTCAAAGTGAAATTATCTTCTAGCCACATGATGTCCTCTCTTTTTTTTCTTTATATTCTTTATTCCATTTTCCAAAATGGCTATTAAAAATATGAAAATAAATTATGCACAAGCAAAAGTGAAAGTTATCTTTCAAAATTCATTATTTGCATAAAAGAAATATTATGGAAAAAAGCATATAATTTACAAATACAACCCCCAAATCCCTTTGAATATTAAAACAGTATCCAGCAGTAAATATGATTTTTATTCTGGAAAGAAATTATAACAAATATGTAAAGCTAATTTTGCTTTTTATATCTTGATAAATTTTAAAAGGCAAGCATGTCAAGAAATGAAAAGCATTTCAATGAAACTGAAAGACTGCATAGAAACAAATAGAGTTAAGTTTGGAAGAGGACACTAACAAGGTAGGCTGTGTTGGTACTATCATATTAAAATTTAAGGTATTTTTTATGATTTCATTAGTGTAGCAAATTCCCAATGAGTAATGCCCTCTGCCAATGCAAATCAGCATGTTTTTTGTAATTGTAAACCTTAGAGATTTTCCTAGGGCATTAAGAGATTCAATTAGGAGCCAGGAGAGCAGGATTTGCATGAGTATACTTTAAAAAAAAAAAAGGCAAACTATAGGAAATAGAAATTTATAGTTTCATATATAATCCTCTTATTTTTTTTGTGGAGATCTTCATGTTTACCTAATTTTTAAAAGTCCAGAATAAATTAATGTCCCTTTAAATAATGTTAAATGCAAAAGCATTCAACATTAATACAAAACATTGAAATGAAATATAATCTTGAATTAATTTAATCAGATAGGTTTCATATTTTGATTAAGATTGAATTAAATAAAATTAATAAGTGCTAGATTGTATTATAAAAGTAATAGTTATAAATTTAATAATGTAATTCATTATTGAAAATATTATATAGTATGATTATGATATTTGCATATCATAACTTTCTCCTCCATCCAGACCCCACCTAGGTAGGGCAGTTCTGGTCTTTTCCTCAGACTTGGTTGGAAGGGGGCAGGAAATTATTTGAAGAGATTGCTCAGGGATGGGGCTAACTTAGAAGTAAAAAACATAATCAGAATTCAGGTTCAGCCTGTCATACTAATATTCATTATTTCATTGTTAGCCAGTCAGAATTGATTGCCACTCTTGGGAACACTCCTCTTCCAACAGGCACATGCCTTCCATAATTCTTTGGTCTAGGAGAGAGAAACTAAATGGCCATCCCTTTATCAAAATGCTAGCATTATCAATAAAACAAGTATTAATTTAAAATACATTAATAATTATTAACTAAATTAATACATTAAATTAATAAAAGGCTTTTTACTGGATCCTTTTTAAATGTCACAATATAATCAGTTCATTCTGGAAATTTTTTTCTCCAAGAGTTAAGTCACTAATTCCTCACTGAAACAATGTCTTGTGGCAAAGGAACTACTTGATCAACAGCTATGTTACATTCTAAGTGAACTTGAAAAGGAGAATGTTTAATAGAAGTCCCTTTAAATTTGAACCCAATATCCCCAGTGACTAAAGTAATAAAAGGGAGAGTGTGCTCTCTTTGTTGGGGAGGGGGAGGTAAGAGTGGTAATATTTTGTAACTTCTTGATATATCATCTCAACAAATATCTCTTTGGAAAAACTGATGTTATTTGCTTAAATTATTAATGAAGTGTTTATCACTGGGTCAATCAATGATTTAAAAGAAAAGAGATAGTGATATTTGAAAAAATACTGGAATTGAAGGTTCAAGCCAATGGCAGCAGAAGAAAAAACATTCTAACCTCTTAGGAGTATCCCTAGAGCTATATAAAATTCTTTTTATATGTGTTCCCTTTATGCAAGGAGTTATAGAAGAGCAGCCCAAAGGATAGAACAGAAATCATTAATGTTTTCTGATTCAAGGGTAGGTCATTAGAATCTTCATCTGTGCCTGAGAAAGCTAGTCACCTACTCTAGATCTGAAGAAGGGAAAGAGTAGAAATAATATGCTCAGTAGAGGATATGAAATCCTATGTGGAATTACCAAGAATGGAGCAAAGGATGAGAGAGTTGAGTCCAATACTGTTGCACTGGCCTCAGAGGAACGAGAACAAACTTGCAAGAGAGAGAATGGCAAAACACCAAAAGAAAAAGATTATAGGAAGACAATGGACTGGTCTGTTAGTCAAACAAGACAGTGGTGAAAATTCTGCCTCTTGGTCTCTTCGTTCTGGCACTCTCACTGAGCCTTCACCTTAATAACTCCTGGAAACTATGGGGAAATTATGGGAAGTGGGACAAAAAGAAACCTAGATACAGCTTGAGATAACCACATTCAGTTACAAATTTGGTAAACAGAAATTTGAAATAATTTCCTCCTGAGGCAGTGGATGGAGACAGGAAGAAAGGAGAGATAGGGAGGAAGGAAAGGAAAGAAGAAAAGGAGACACAGTGAAAGAGTATGGGAATGAAGAAAGGAAAGAAGAGAAGGGGGAGAGGGATAGAGGAAAGGAGGGAAGGAAAAGCAACTATTTCCCACTTCCATGTCATCATCCCTGTTTAAATGCAACTTTTGCAATAACATTTAGATTCACAATGTGCATGATTATTCTTTTTAAAGAGAAATAATATAAAGAAGGCTATAAGTGATGGTGAGAAACTTTCAAAAATAGTTACTATTAAGTATCTACTGTATGTTGGCATTGAACAAAGTTTTGCACATACCAAGAGGAGCAAAAGACAATCTCTGTTCTCATAGAACATGCAATTTAGCAGGAAAGACAACATGCAAAGAACAATGCATAAATAAGCTATATGCATGATAAATTAGAAATAATCAGAAGGAAGGTTCTATAGAATTAAGCGGGATCAGGAAAGGTTTCTTATAGTAGGTATGATTTTAGCCATAATTTGAAAAAAGCCAAGAGGCAGTATGAGGACAGATAATTCATAGTATAGAGAACAGTCACTTAAATTGCCCATCAGGAATGTCTCCAGGAATTTATTTATTTAGGGAGTAATATGGTAATGTTTCCCTTCCTAATAGATCTCACAAAAATTAAAACAAGTTGGGTCTTTAAAAGGCAATGGCTTCAAGATTTGGTCCAAAGTGCTCTTACCTGCCTGTGTCACCTGTTTACCTAGATTTGAGGAGAGAGGCCATAAGCTCTATTCCATCAGCATCTTCCCCACAGTGGTCTCCTAGTGTCTGTCCTGGGATCTCCTTCGTCCTTTCAGGGCAGTGTCCTGAGAGGGCTTTTCTATGGGACACTATGGCTTCTTCATTTTGCTCTAACTACAGATTTGCAGCAAGTTCAGTGAATACCTGGTGAACAGATTCTCCAGGTGAGATTGAAGTTACACTGGGTGCCTGTTCCATAACTTCATCACAAGATGGCAGAGATGATGCATCTCCAGAAAAAACTCACTTATGGGATGAGTGCTCAGCTTTTAATCTCTAAATTCCCTGAAGTGCCATTGGCACCCTATAATAGAATCATTTATTAATTGTGGAATTGAATTCTCAGATAGATGTGAATTCCCTTGAGTGCAAGCTTCTTCTTGAATACTTCTTCTGGCTCCTGAGCTTCAAGAGAAATATGAGTCCTTAATGGTGCAGACTTTGTACTGCCTCTGCTTCCTGAGATTCAGGATCTCCTTAGCTGTAGTAGAAGTTAAATATCTGTTGAATGAATGCATAAATCAATGCTCTACATGTTTGGGTATTAAAGATTTAAAATTTCCAGATCTAGAGCTAGAATTGGCACAATATCCAATTAAGTCAGATAGTCCTAAGAGCATTTAAGAGTGAAGCAAAAAGAATGATGACAAAACAGAAAGGATCTCTCACAATTTCTACAAAAAAATTATATAAATCACATTTGGAGTTGAACATTGCTTTCCCTGATATGATACAAGAGGATAAAGAAATGGTAGTTAAGAAAAGCAAGAAGGCATAGCAACTGGACTAAACTAAGTATAAAGAGAGATCTGTGCTATAGACCATAGAATTTTACTAATATTGAAGAATTGATTTTCAAGATGTCAGTGAATAGGAAAGACACCAGTGACTGGGGGAAAAAACCACTCCTTTGTGAGTTATTGGGTAGAAGAGAGTATACTCTATACCTGTGATTTAATCCACATGGGAAATCACCATGTGGCTACTCCTTCCACTGATGCAGTTCTGCAAGTGTTTTCCTCCAATAGACACACAGAAAATATACTTCAAAAGCAGGTTTTGAATCCAGGTCTTCTTGACCCAAAGACTATACCTCTGAATTATTTCTCATTGTCTCTCAGACTTTATTACCACAATAAAGGCAATCAAGAAAATAGCAATAAATGTCAACCCATTGAGGTACTTTTTTTTTCCCCATCTGTAAGATCCTCATGTAAAATCCACATATCCTCAATGAAAATATGAAAAAGAATACAAAGCTGACTTTTGCAAATGATCTTTGAAAAATATCAGACCATCTTCACAATTACACAACATCAAAAAACAGTGAATTCAGAATTCCACTGTTTATTATTTATTACCTATTTATAAAAGAATTTTATTTACTACAGCATCTAACAATATGTTCTCCTGCACATTAAGATCATATAAAATCCTCTGACATAAATAGCAATAACTCTATTCAATGATATATTAACAATTAAAAATTAAGGTTGACAAAATTAGGAGACAAGTCGTGGAGAATATGTAGCAAAGAGTAGAAATGGAATATCAATCCTGAATTCCCCCAAGTGTTGCTATTTGCAGTTTACATTGCTGTTATCTTATTAAGCCCCAGAGCATTGTAGGACTTGGAGGTTCATAATTAATCAAAAGAGGTCATCTTAACTGTTCATAAAATAAAAGTCAAGATATTGAAAAATGCTTACTATCTAGACTGTAAGATGCAATTGTTGGACTTTGCACATGGAGTCAGGCCATAGGTACATATACTAAGACAGACACTGGGATAAACAATGAACTGGGACCAGAGGAAGAAAGTATTAAAGAGGAAGAAAATGTTAGAGTGGATTTCAATAGAGAAGTGGCAGATCCTTGTCACTGGCCCCAAGCTCATTCCTGAAATAAAAGCCAATCTCTCCTTTTTTTTTTTATAAACAGTGGATATAAATAAGCTGAATAGCTTATGTGTATAAAACATACAAACCATCTGTGAGAAGGAACAAGTAGAGAACCCAAATGCTACCCTGGCATCCATACAATATCAAAACCACTAGAAGACCCTCTCCCCTGCATATGGGCTAATTCCCCTCATAAAATTTTATGAGGACATCTACAGAGGAGCTGCATAAGATAAGAAGGGATGAGAAGTTTGAAATCTTCAATGTTGTAGGAAATACCCATATCACTGAGATCCTGGATCTATTAAAGTAATATTTTTTTTAAAAAAAGCAGAGATCAGTTGATTATGCTATAGCACTTCCACTCCCAGTTGTCTATGTCTGATTAAATCTTATCCTTTAGTCCCACCTCACTCTAAATAACCACTACTGAAAGTGGCTTTAGAAGTTCAAGGTAAACAATCTACTTAAAGTGATAATCCTTATGATAGGAAGCAAATGAGTCTTCTATCATTATCTATGAATCAGTTGCCACATCTTGTCAATTTTTTCACATACAATTCTATATTCTCTTTTCTTTTCCTTCTGCAATCCATTCATCACACAATTGCAAAAATAAACTTCCTAAGACCCAGTTCACTCTCCTGGTCAATACTCCTTGTGAATCCCTCAATTTATTTAAGACTTTCCAAAATGTAGTCCAACCTACTTTCTCTTTTTTCACATTACTCTCCTTCATAAGCTATGTTACAGCAAAGTTACCTATTAGCTGTTCCTCAGTCGCAACATGACATCTCCCACCTCTGTAACTGTCTGTGCTCTGCCATCACCCCATCTACATACACACATACACTCTCTCCATCTCTTCTCTTTCAGAATCTTTTTCTTCTTTCAAGGGATCAATTTAGGCACTATTTTTCCTTTAAGTGTTCCCTAATTTCCCTCCCATATGAAAATTCATAGGATTATAGGATTGTAATATTAGGTTTATGGGCCATAGATGTCATCTACTCTAACCCCCTATTTTACAGATGAGGACCTGAGGCACAGAGATATTTACAAAGATTAAGTGATTTGCTCATTTCAGTTAATAAAAACAGTAACTATAATAGCTAGCACTAGTTGTTGTTTGTCCTTCATTCTTTTTTGGGGGAGGGATGTGGATGCTTTCTATATACAAAACAGGATGGATAACCTACATTCTCTTCCAGGGGAGAGAAAAAGGGAGGGAGCTAGAATGTTTTTCATTCTTGAAGAGAGTCAATGACATCAGGAGGGTGATGTCTTGATTTGCAAGTGACCTGATTTTTTTTTTTTTTTTTGCTTTTTTGCTGAGGCAATTGGGGTTAAGTGACTTGCCCAGGGTCACACAGCTGTTACGTGTCTGAGACCAGATTTGAACTCAGGTCCTCCTGACTTCAGGGCTGGTGCTCTATCCACTGCGCCACCTAGCTGCCCCAAGTGACCTGAATTTAAATGAGGCAGAGCTGTGAAAAGTCATCAGCTCCTCTCTTTCCTCAGTCATCAGAGCAGTGGCAAGACACAGGGCAGGATTCGATGACCAGCAGATAGCATTTATATAGCACTTTGAGATAAAAGTGCTTTACAAATACAATTTCTTTTGATCCTCATAACAATCGTGGGGGGTAGTTGCCACTATTACCCCCTTTTCACAGAAGAGGAAACTGAGTAACAGAACAGTTGATTGACTTGCCCAGGGTCATACAGCAAATAAGTGTCTGCTGTAGGATTTGAACTGAGGACTTCCTGGCTCCAAGTCCAATTCTCTAAACACTTCCTCATTATCAAGTTAGTGATAAAACTATAATATAAATTTGGGCCCTCCCTTATGTTAAATCTAGACTTTTTTTCCACTATGCTCTTATATTCTCTGCTTCTTCAAACATTCCTAAAGCTTAGGCTGATTTTTCTCTTCTGCCCTATCACTCCTTAACCCTTTGTTATACTTATCTGTGTGAGCTGTTCTAAACACAGGACAGATATTCCATCTCTATGCCTTTCCTCTCACTGTTCCTAGGCCTATAATATCTCTCCATCATTTAGCTTCTCTCACTTCCTTCACAATTCAGCTCAAATCTCACCCTCTACAGCAGAACTTTTCTATCCCTCCTCCTTCCCCAACTTGTCTCCTTTTTGCAATATATTACATCTCATTATAAATCTAGTTTTTGAACTAGATTTATACTAGGTATGTACCTAGATATGTATATGTAATTATATATATACATATATATATAAAATACTGGATCACATATTTCTAGTTATGTGTGTATACACACACTTGCACATTACTGTATCACATATATCAGTAATAAATATCTAGTTATTGACTTGGTCTGCTCTGTTAACCTAATGAACTCCTTAAGGACTTGGTTTGTTTTCTGCATTTCTTGGTATGCCCAGCACTTAGGATAGTGAAATCAACTAATGCTTGTTGCCTGATTTGTCTGGGCACATGTCCTTTACCTCCACACTCTTGTAGGGCAGGGATATATCATTTTTCATTTGTGTATCCCAGACCTGGCATAAAACCTTACCCAAATTAGAGTCTATCTTTAGAGTCAGAGAATCTGGATTTAAATCCAGGCTCTGCCAGTCACTTCCTATTCAACTTTGAAAAAAGACATAATTTCTGTTAATAAAACCTCAGTTTCCTGCTCTGTAAAATGAGGGGGTTGAATTAAATAATCTCCAATGTTCCCTAGAGATTTAGGTCTATGGTGCATGATAAATGCAAAGTTTCTTGAATAAACTGCCAAAAACAAACTGATGATCAGAATTGCTCCTCCACCAGCTGTAAAGAGACCGCAGAAAGAGCTGCAGCTAAGGAGGAGGTGATTGCAGGGCCTCAAATGACTGCAGTGGTTTGCAGAAAAGCAGCAGAATTGAGGGGAAGGAGGAAGGGAAGAAAGGAGACTGAAAGGTGGAGAAGGGGGTGAGTAGATTGAGCTTGCATAGGGCTCTTATTGAACAGGTACTAGGCACAAAGTGGGAGGGCCTTGAACTCTGCGGACCACTACGGAGGAGAGAGGGACTCTGTGGGGAGGATGTTAGAAGGAGCAGTGGGGGGTGGGAAGGGGGGAGCGCGCTCTCCATATTCTGGCTCAGTTCCAGAACTGAGACCTTCGGCCCTTCCACCCCAGCCTCAGCGCGCCTAATAGGGGCGAGACGAATATAGGACACTGTCAGTCCAAAATGCCGGACGTCAAGGGCTGCTCGGCCCATCCTCCACTTACCCCAAGACTAAGGAGCGCAGAGGAGGAACAGAGGCCAGCAGTCTAAAACTGATGCACTCAAGATAGAAGACTTCCGTTAGTCGCCACATCGTTGCCATGGAAATGGAGAAGCAGAGTCTCTACCTGTGGGGAAAGGGGAGGAGTCAGAGGGCGGGGACCTCAGCCTCCTCCCCTTTCCCTACTAGTCCCTCCCTCTACTTCTTCTCTGGAATTCTGGGTTTTATCATTCAAGAGAACTTAGAGGTCATGTAAAATAATATAGTCCTTTCTTTTTACCGAGGAGAAAAATGAAGACCCAGAGGTGAGGATAGACTTGCAAGTCACGCAGGAGACCTTCAGATTTCAAATTTGGTCTTTGCTTATGTGTAATTTATTGGCAATGGACTTTTCTTCTGTTTCTTTAGATCAATAGGCTTTTTACAAATAGCTTTCCAGATTTTTAAAGGTACAGATTTAGGTAATGGATCGTAAAGTGCTTTGCAGACTATATCTATATTGCTCTCTGCAGTATTTCAAGCGATCCTCTTTTTCTTTGTTTTTAAATGAAATACTTAGAGAACAATCTGCTATAATTTAGCATCTCATTTAATTTTCTAAGAGTGTCAAGCCTAGAGTCAAGAACACTTGTCCTCCTGAGTTAAAATTTAACCTCAGACACTTGTGTCTGTGTGACTTTAGGCAAGTCACTTAATCCTGTCAGCCTCAATTTCCTCATTGGTAAAATGAGCTGGAGAAGGAAATAGCAAACCAATCTACAATCTTATGACAAGAAAATCCCAAATGGGATCACTGAGTCATCCATGACTGAAAAGCAACTGGTAAATACTTTTTTTATATGATATGGCTTGATTTGATTTTGGCAATCGCTAAAGCTATGATTTTGGTCAAGCCTCTGAATTCTTGAGTCTCACTTCTTTCTCTATAAAATAGGAGGAGCCTGTACAGGATTCAAATATACATGGGGACTAGGGACAGAGAAGGGAGAGCAAAAGGAAGAACAACAAGGGCTGAGTCCAGTCAGTGGGGACCAGAAGAAGGTGGAGGCAGATATGTGGGAGCTTTTTTGGAATGCAGATTTCCTTCAGAACACTTTACATAAAGTTGAATTTGCATAATGCAAATTTACATGAAAGAAGAATTTTCGGTAGTAACTCCTTTTTGAGTTTGAGTTGGCTTGGATGGGTGCTATCTTTCAAAATTTGTTACTTTGTGAAATCTAAACAAAAAACAACCCCAAAATAAGGGCATGTAAGTATAGGCAATGATAAGGCAAAATCATCTGCATTTAGAGATGATATGATAGTTTACTTGGATATAATGGGAGAAGTGAGCAAGGAAAGACCAATCCACAGAGTATGTGCAATAATCACATGGAAGTGTAGTGAAATCCCTTCCAGAAATACTTGATGGAGAAACCATTTCCCTCCTCATTAAAGAGCATAAACAGGCACCCTGTGATTGTTTCTACCTTAATACAATCATTCTTCAATTTTTTCAGGAGCAATATTCATAGGAAATGGCATAAAAATTAAAAAAAAATACAAATGTTGATATATTGTATAGAAAATAGGAGGTTAGATTCTTGCAATTGTTGAGGTTGGGAAAGAGGACCCCAAAATTTCAGGGTCACAGATCAGTGTCATGAGGTGTCTCAAAACAATTTTCAGGCTTGAACTTATCTCTTACTCTAGGAGCAAAGTTTATTCTAAGTAATGCCCTTACAAAGCAGGGTGGATTTCTAAGAGAATTCAGCAGAGAAACAGAAGCAAAGAGACACATTTATCCATCTTCTGTCATAGATATGCTAATTCCATGGCTCATAGGTAGGAAGGAGGAGTGATCTCCAGAATTTGATTCTCATTGACAAAATTACCAGTCAGCAATGAATTGAGAAGTGGTGTCCAGAATTTGGTTATCACTGATCAACAGATTATCTAACTGATAGTCACCAATGAATTGAGAAGTGATATCCGGAATCAGGCAGATTGTTCGAACAATAGTATTCCTAGGTTGAGTGGGCAGGGGGGCAAAACCAGAGGACTTTGGAATCAGATTGCCAGAACAGAAGCCTCATCTTCTGGAGCTGCTTCATGCTGATAAGGAGGGAAGGCAAGATGCTGGCAGCAGCATTCAGAGAGGTGCTGGGTTTCAGAATCAGCCAATGGTATTCAGGGTAAACAAATAGTTGTTCATAGCTTGGAGCCTGGAAGGAACAAATCTCACAAGCAGGTTAAAAATGCAGAGACCAAATATGAGCAAAAAGAATAAAAGTGGAATTAGTAGGGACAATAGCCAGGAAGTCCAATCAGGGGAAGGCTAAGGGAGGAGATGAGGCTATCATGAATGCCTGTCATCCAAACAGCTTTTCCTAGCATAAATACCAAAGAATGTTTCCCCCCAAAACCCTGCTTTTGTCTTCTTGAAGGGATGGGAGCAGTGCCTGAAACAGTGATATTATACACACTGAAAGGAGCACTCAGATGATCTAGGGTGCAAGCACCATGTTTAAAAGGTGTTGAGCATTGGATAGAGAGGATGGCATGCAGAGTGGAGATAATAATTAATCTTAAACGGTTTTGATCTCCTTTGGCAAAAACCTAAGCCTTCAGTCTTACCCAATTAGTAAAGGTGACAACAAAAACCAAAAAGCCGTTTGAAGACCCTGAGAGAGGGCATATGTGTAAAATCCATCTGCCAGTTCTTCCCTAAGTATGTACCCCTCCAGATAGGCTTCAGTATGGGGGTTTTAGCAGCCCTTGCACAAATTGGGCATATTTGATAGATCTGTTTAATTGTTTCTTCTAGCTTATGACTGGTGAAAATAGGTTCCACAAGGATTGGAGAGCATTTTTTTTTTTTCCCAGATGAGTAGCTTGGTATAGGCCATAAAGAAGTTTCCACTGGCTGGCTTCAGGATTCAGAATGTTAGTTCTCAGGAGATCATGAAGAAGTTTCAAGGAAGGTGGTGTGGAAACATTAGTGAGTTTGCAGGAATAATTTTGGAATGGATATCCAACAATTATGTGGGTAAGAGATCCTTTCTGGCAAGAAGACAAGGGATGTGGGGCAGCTAGGTGGCGCAGTGGATAGAGCACCAGCCCTGAAGTCAGGAGGACCTGAATTCAAATGTGACCTCAATCACTTAACGCTTCCTAGCTGTGTGACCCTAGGCAAGTCACTTAACCCCAATTGCCTCAGCAAGAAAAAAAGAAAAGACAAGGCATAGGTTGAAGTTATTCCCCTGAGAGAAAGCTAGTACAAATGGGGTGGCATCCAAAGTGGGAATAGTGACATTTGGGAATGGAGCCTTTGCAAATAATGCATTAGGTCACCTCTGTGGGCTGCCTTGAGGATGCTGAGGACACACCCAACAATCCTGAATGCTCCTTCTACCCATGGAGTTCCCTAGCCTAACTAAAGGCTAAGGAGTTATCTTCCTACTGGCAGGGGCCACAGAGTGACACCAAGAGAGCTGGAGAGAAAATACTAAGAGCAAAGCTCTTGTCTGAGTTTTGTTCCAGGTACACCTGGAAAAAGTGGAAAGTAACAAGAAAGAAAGAAAGCAAATCTTAAGTGCCTCAGCCACCTTTGGAGACATTTGAAGAGTGAAGGCTGGGCCACTGTCACTCTGCAAAGGGCTTGGCAGGCCAAAAATAAGTTCCTATAGACTTGTCTCTGGGATTAGAAGCTGGCCTGAGGGTGTTTGAAATCAGCCAGAAGGAGAAAAGGTATGTCCCCTTCTTCCAGATAAGCAAATAAAAGTGCTATGGTCAGGGGTAAATGGGCAGCAGCATGGGCAGCTACATCTGTAAGCCTGTTTCTCTTGCATATTTAATAGAACTTTTTGCTATCAAAAGTCCCCTTTTCATATAGCTCCATGAGTGTGCAAAATACAAAAAGCATATTTGGAATCAATATAGATGTTTACTCTCATTCCTTTCTTTAATTCTAAAACTCTGTGAGGGCAAAAATGGTGGGGGGTTAGAACCTCCAGTGGTTGGCATAGGATGAATTTAGAGGCTTCCTCAAACAGAAGGGCTGTGGCAGCTAGCTCTAAGATAGGAGGGTAACCCCCAAAACACCAAGTTTCTCTGTGAATTAAGCAGGTCTAGGCTTGAGTCAAGGCCCCTAGAGTTTGGCTCCACCTTTCATTAAGTAGGGCTAAGGCCAGAGCAAGAGATTGGTTTAGCTTTCAGGATCTTAACAAACTGGTAAGACTATGTAGGCCTTTAAACAAAAAAAAAAAAAAAAAACTGTGTGGGGAGTTAATATTAAGGAGTGTTTAAATAAAGGCCAACAAACCTGGGGTGGTCTCAAAACAATTCTTAAGTTTCCCTTCAATCCCCCTTATTCTATGGGGGAAGGGGCAGGTAAGAGCAGAATGACAGAGCAAGATAGAAAATGAGTCTCCTGTATCAGAAAGGAATTCAGTGATCTTACCTGCCACATCCAAAGTAACCTGGGGTTCAGCCATTGTGATGGAGTAAGGGGGAGCCTGGCCAAATCCCAGCCACCATAACTCCTGGTCCTGAGGACACTGGAGAACAGGGCATTAGGAGGCAATGGCTCCATCCTTCGGTGGGCATTCTCTCTTCCAGTGCCCCTCCTGATTTCACTTGGGGCAAAGGCCTGGGAGTTTCCTCCAAGGACAGTTTCAAGCTGAGTGACCCTGGCTGTGATATCTAAAGCACAAACCCCCATGGTGCCCAGATATGGCAGTGGCTAAAAATTGAGCCTGTTCCTTGTTTCTTGCTCTGGCCCTGTGGTCTTGCTCCTCTGCAGCTCTTTCAGTCCCTATTATTAAAGACTCTAAAAGCTGTTTCTAACAGCTGAGACTGGGAAATTTGAGGGCCCAAGGCTAACTTTTGCAGCCTCCTAAGATGTTTTGCTCTCAAAACTTTTGAGAATCTGTAAAGGCATTATTTTAATTTTAATTAACTTTTTTTGTGTATCCTTAGCTTGGCCAGATTTGAAGTCCACAGGAAAAAGTTAGGCTTTTTAAGAAATTTCCCCAGCATTCTAACTACAGCATAGTGGGTTTTTTTCTTGCTGGTTGCATTTAAAATTTTTTCCAGATAACAAAATCTAGTTAACAGAACAAACATGACATAGACATTCTGCACAAACATGCAGACACAGACAAAATGAGATGAAAGAGGACTATCCCATCTTTGCTAAAAGCTGTAAAATTTTGCCAAAAGCTATCCTATAGCACTTCGGTCATTCCTGGCATCCCAGAGAAGGTGAAAGGGTGGCAAAGGTTCCCTAGGAACTTTGCCAAAAATTGCAAGAATTTCCCAGTCTGAGTGTCCCCAATCAAGGAAAATTTGAGGAGCTTGGAGCTCATAATAACCCAGACAAGCTTTCTCCCAGTGGGTTAGAGTGTTCTGCTATAGGATTGTGGGAGAAAAAATGGGAGACTTACCTTGACAAAGAGGGAATCAAGCCAAGGGAGGCCAGACTCTCCTCATATGGGCCACCAAATGTTGAGGTTGGGAAGGGGAAGCCCAAAAGTTTGGGATCACAGACAAGTGTCTCAAAAGAATTTGCAGGCTTGAACCTATCTCCTAGTCAAGGAACAAAGTTTATTCTTAGTAATGCCATTACAAAGCAGGCTGGAATTTTAAGAGAATTCAGCAGAGAAATCGAAGCAAGGAGACACATTTATCCATCTTCTGTTATAAATATGCTAATTCTATGGCTCATAAGTAGGAAGGAGGAATGGTCTCAAGAATCTGGTTATCACTAACCAACAGATTATCTGTCTGATAGTCAGCAATGAACTGAGGAGTTGTCTCCAGAATCAGGCAGATTATCTGAGCAATAGCAGACTTGAATTCAGTACAATCTACAGACATTCCGGCACAAGATTTATTTAATATTATCTTTTTTAAAGGTTTTTTTAAAGTTTATTTCTTCACTTTTTTAAAGCTAAAATTAAAAAATTTTCCATTGCTTGCTACTGATACAAAATAAATTCCATTTTGCTATCAAAAAAATTTTGCCAAAAAAAGTTCATAATAGTAGCACATTACTTTCAAAAGCCATTTATCCAAAACTTTTTTAGCCCTTCAGTAACACCTTTATTTTCTCACTAAACAAATATTATTGACTGAACATTTGTTTTTAGAGCCCAAAGGTCTTACATTACATTTTAGGAGCATAACTGCAACACAAAATTTGAATTTTAAAGCCAAACAATGAAAATATGCAACAAATCCATGGGAAACTTTCTAATTATAGAGCAAACAAAACCAATGAAGATCTAGTAGGATATCAGCCACTCCACAAACTTTCATGCATTTTTTTTCTCTACTGAGCATAGCATGAAAACAAAAATGAGGTTACTAATAAAATAATGAGATTGTATGAAGTCCTGAAAGTTAAAAACAAATGTTGAGGATTGACTGAACAACTTCTTTCTTGATGCTAGGACTGCAACACAACTACTGGTTTCCATCCAATGATGGATCCTATTGCATGGTGATGGAACAGAAATTTTTTAAAAGAAGCCTTTTAGTCATCTGCTAACCCAGACTTCAGTGTACATAAAGAAGTTGCAAACAGACAAATTATCTTTTTTTTTTTTTTTTTTTAAGAGAAAGAAATTCTGTAGGCTTCCAAGTGGGGGAAGAACTAGAGGCAGCAATAGGCTGCCTCCGCTGCCCTGGCTCCCCACCTGGTCTTTCAGCATGTGCTTCCATTTCATTTGCCTCTATTGTGTCCCATTCTTCCTTAATATTAGGTGCATGAGTATCTGGAGATGTAACACTTTGAAATGTGGGAGAAATAATTAGATAAAAACTAGATTCAGTAACTTCTGTTAGCTACAGTAGCCAAGTCAGCCACACTTAATGAACTTCCTCACTATTTCAGCAAGGAGTACCTATCCACTGGATATGCTGTACCCAGACTCTATGAAGTGAGGGGGAAAAAAGATTTCACAGGGGAAATGTTTTATAGCAAGCATTATGAATTAATTTTCCCAAAGGACTAACGTATGTAGAGGGGAGCCAAGTGTCCCAGTCTGGAACATTTTTGTATTTCAGTCCTTACTCTTATCTCCTTAATTATTTCTTTGTAAATGTTAACATCAATTGGGTAATTGATAAAGGAAAAGTGTTAAAGTCTTTGAATGATATTGAGGGAAATAAAGCAGATGGGTGAGGGGTTTGTGAGCAATATTATCTCATCTTTACAATGCCCCTTATGATTACTCCTAGAAGGTTAATGGAAACGGTAGCCTGTGTCCTGGAACCATCCTTTCAGAACAAGAGAGAGATTAGGAAAGTGAACCATAGAACCTGTGCTACATAGAGAATCCCAGGGCTTTTTAAAAATTTTTATTTAGTAGAGAGAAGCAATTGGGGTTAAGTGACTTGTCCAGGGTCACAGCTAGTAAGTATCTGAGGCCACTTTTGAACTCAAGTCTTCCTGACTTCAGGGCTGGTGCTCTATCTACTGTATTAGCTAGCTGCCCTTGGACATTCTATTTAAAAAAAAAAAATAAAAAATGTCATTAAAGTAAGAGAATATAAAATGAAAATATAAAATCATCCATTTATCTGTATATTACTAGTAAGATCCACCAAAAAGAAATAGGTGTGGGGCAGCTAGATGGCATAGTAGATAAAAGTACTGGCCCTGAAGTCTGAAGGACCTGAGTTTAAATCCAGTCTCAGACACTTAATACTTGCCAGCTGTGTGACTCTAGGCATGTCACAACTTCAATTGCCTTGTCCCCCCCCCAAAAAAAGAAAAAGAATTAGGGGGAAATTCTTCAAAATAACTACAAATGCATAAAAGATCTGTTAAATAATAACCTACCAAGACAACTCAGAATTTGTAATAAAATTATAAAACGTTATTTCCAGAAATGACAAATGGTTGAGTCATGCCAGTATAATATTATGATACTATATCAATTTATAAGTATCATGAGATAATGATAGAAAATTGTCCTTGGAGCCAGAAAGATCTGAGTTCAAGGACTGTTTCTGATAAATGTTGGCTGTGAAGCCCTGCTCAAGTCAATTACCTTTTCAGTACTATAGACAATTTTCTAGTACTCTAAAGCTGCAGAAAAGATACTGATCTACATTGTAAGGAAAAGTTTTCTCATCTAGGAGTTCCCTATACAAATGAAATCACAGGCCCAATACTTAATGCTTTATTTTTAATAATTATTATATTATTTTATTAGTATTTACTATTCATAAATTGGTTTATATATTTAGTGTTATATAAACCAAACTACCATTGTTTTAATTCACACAGAACTTGTGAAAATGATGGTGGGTTATATCTGCATGAATAAAGGATCAGGAATCTCAAGAGAATGGGAGCAGCTAAATGATGCAGTGGATAGAGCAGCCCTAATGTCAGGAGTATCTGAGTTCAAATCTGACCTCAGATATTTACTATCTGGGTCACTTAATCCCAATTGCCCAACCAAAAAAAAAAAAAAATCTCAAGGAAAATAATGAGAAGGTAGAAATAACAATAGACCTAGCATTACTAGATCTCTTTATAATAGAACATTAATCACAAGGCACTTATCTCTTTATGGGTCACTTTCCTCATCTATAAAATGGAGATAATATTAGCCTTTATCTCCAAAGGTGATTGTGAGCAGAAAATCAGATATGTGAAAAGTGCTTTGCAAAATTTAAATGTACTATGTAATATTGGATTATTTGCTATCTAGGGGAGAGGGTTAGGGGGAAGGGAGGGAGAAAAATTTGAAAAACAAGGTTTTCAAGGGTGAATGTTGAAAACTATCTTTACATGTATTTTGAAAATAAAAAAAACTTATTTTTTTCCCCTGAGACAATTGGGGTTAAGTAACTTGCCCAGGGTTACACAGCTGGGAAGTGTTAAGTGTCTGAGATCAAATTTGAACTCAGGTCTTCCTGACTTCAAGGCTGGTGCTCTATCTACTGCACCATCTAGCTGCCCCTAAAAAACTTATTTTTGAAAAGCACTTTTAGTCATTTGCTGACCCAGACTTCAATGTACATAAAGAAGTTGAAAACAGACAAATTATCTTTTTTTTTTTTTTTTTTTTTTTTTAATGAGAAAGAAATTCTGTGGGCTTCCAAGTGAGGGAAGAACTAGAGGCAGCAATAGGCTGCTTCAGCTGCCCTGGCTCCCCACCTGATCTTTCAGCATGTGCTTCCATTTCATTTGCCTCTATTGTGTCCCATTCTTCCCTAAGTGTATGTCTTTTCTTTACTTCCTTGTAAATTGTTCTTTTGCTCTCTGCTGCTCACCTTTTTTACTTTATTCTTTTTTCCCTCTTTTATCTCTGCCCCTGCAAAGCAGGTTATAGTTAAGAAAGGATATATTTATATATGCATAGATACATACATACATATATATATATACACAGACAAATACATACACAGAGAGATCTCTCCTTTCCATCCTCTCCACTACCAAGCAAGGTACAGCTAAGAAAAGGTACATTTATGTATACATACACACACACACATACCCTGCATACACACATGTCTTTCCTATCCTTGCTAACTCTTTCATTACATTCTGCTCCATTACTTGGCTTACTATTAATTAACCTCCCCCCCATCCAGGAATCCCTCCCTTGTCTTCTTCCCCATCCACCCATTCCTCCCCCTTATTTCTTTAGAGATTTTGGAGGGTGCCATACCTGTGGTCTTTTATTGTAGCTGCTGCTAAGTCTTATACAATTCTAATTGTAGCTCTAGCATATTTCAATTGTTTTTTTCTTGTTTCTTGCAAAATTTTCTCTTTGATGTGGAGGTTTTGAAATTTGGCAATAATATTCCTATGTGTTTTCCACAAATGATCTCTTTGAGATGATGATCTGTGGAATTTTTCTATTTCTATTTCCCCCTCATATTCTATCATTTCAGGACAGTTTTCTAGGATTATTTCCTGCATCATTGTATCAAGGTTCTCTTTTTGGTCACAACTTTCCAGCAGTCCAATTATTCTTGTATTTTCTCTACTCATTTAATACTCCAGATCTGTCATTTTTTATAAGATGTTTTACATTCTGTACTATTTTCTCATTTTTTAAAATAATCTGTTTTGTTATTTCTTGGTCTCTCAATACTTCATTGGCTTCTCCTTGTCCAATTCTAATTTTCAGAGAGTTATTTTTGTCTTTGAGTCTCTATCTCTTTTTCTAATTAGTTAACTTTTTTTTTTCATAATCTTATCTTTCTTGGATGGCTTTAATATTTTTCTTTAGTTTTTCCTCATTGTTTTTCATTTGATTTTTTAATTCTTTTTTGAGTTCTTCTATACATTCTCTCTGGGGAAGGAGCCATTTCACATACTCTTTGGGATAGAAGCTTTTTTTTGCTAAAGTGTCCTCCTATGAAGATGAATCCTGGTCTTCATTATTCCCATAATATGTTTCAATGGTAGGGTTCTTTCTTATTTGCTGTTCATTTTTTT
>JAJPUD010020116.1:4920-25297 GCA_023553655.1 Myrmecobius fasciatus
TGGAGGATAATGCTCATTCTAGCTGGATAGGTTATTCTTGGCTGTAATCCAAGTTCCTTTGCCCTTCGGAATGTCTGGTTCCAGGCCCTTCGATCCTTCAGTGTGGAAGCTGACAAATCCTGTGTGATTCTAATTATTGAACCTCGGTATTTGAATTGTTTCTTTCTAGCTGCCAGCAGAATCTGTTCCTTGGTGCTATAGTCCTGAAATTTAGCCACGATATTCCTTGGAGTCTTAATTTTGGGGTCTCTTTCAGGAGGTGATCGGTGAATTCTTTCGATGTTGATTTTGCCCTTTGATTCTACAATCTCAGGGCAGTTTTCTTTCAGGATTTCCTGGAAGATAGTGTTTAGATTCTTTTTTTCATCATGGCTTTCAGGAAGTCCAATAATCCTTAGATTGTCTCTCCTAGATCTATTTTCCAAGTCAGTTGTTTTTCCTAGGAGATATTTCATATTTTCTTCTAATTTTTCATTTTTTTGTTTTTGTTTGACTGATTCTTCAAGTCTTAGTGAGTCATTCACTTGCATTTGTTCAATTCTTATTTTTAAAGTGTTGTTTTCTTCAGTTACCTTTTTAAGCTCCTTTTGTAACTGGCCAATTGAATGTTTTTTGTTCATTGCACTCTTTTTCCACTTCACTAATTTTATTTTTCAATAAATTGGTGTCTTTTTCATATCTCTTTTGCAGGGCATCATATCCTTCTTGCACTAATTTCAATTTATTTTCCCATTTATCCTCCAGCTCTCTTTTGAGGTTCTTTATGCAATCTTCCAGAAAGGCCTTTTGAAAAGGGGACCAGGATGGTCCTTAATAACTTCCTCTGGAATTTTGTCTAAAGGAACCTCAGGATCTGGGATCATCCCTTCTTTTTCTCGATATAAGCTGTCTATGGTGAGAGCTCTCTTTTGCTTCTTCATTTTTTTTTTTTAGACAGCATGGATGTCTCTTTAAGATAGGGGGAAAAAAACGGTGGCTGAAGTTCTTTGCCCTGGGACACTACAGCGAATTAACTTAAGGTGCTGGGCCGGTGGGGGCTAGGACTAAGTATGAATTACTCCTTAAACAAGGCAAGTCTGCCAGAACACCTGCCCCCAATCAGGGCAGAGTGTCCCGAGTGCCTCAGATAAACTCCAGGTGTTTGGAGTTTGGAGTTTGGAGTTTCTGCCACAATGAGCTGAGTCCAACCCTCACTTCTGGCGTGCACCACTGTCTGAGTTAGACAAACCTGATGTGAAGTTTTTCAGAGATATCAGCAAGCAGTATCCAAGTATTTCTGGATTCGTTGACTTGAAGAGCAGTTCAGAGGCTTATTTTATTGTTGGTTTGAGAGAAGATCAGAGGAGGACGCAGAGAGTCACCTTTTCACTTTGCCATCTTGGCTCCGCCCCCGTGACCCTTCTTTTTTACTTACTGTCACCTAAGATCAAATCCTCATCATCTCTCCCCTGGATTATAGCAACAGTATTTTAATTGTCCTTCCTTCCTCAAGTCTACCCATTCCAAGTCATCCCACACACTCCTGACAAAATGATTTTCCATCAACACATACCTGAAGATGTTACTACCCCCTTCAATCAACTTCAATTGATCCCTATTATCTCTGGGAAGTGAAACTCTTTTTGTTTAGCTTTTAAAATTCTTCATAGCCTTTTCTCAACCTATATTTCAGCCTCATTAGAAATTATTCCCCTCCAGCAGTATGTGCTCAAGCCAAACTCCTCTCAGTCTCTCATACATGACATTCATCTCCTATATCCATGTTTTTACACTGGCTCCTCCTTGCCTGGATGCTCCCCCTCCACATCTCTACCTCACAGAATCCCTCTCTCTAAAAATTCTGCTTACCAAGCCCTTCCTGATCCCCTTGCCTTTCCCCCAAACATCCTGCTATTAAACTACTTTATATTTATTCTGTATATATTTTCTTATGTACTTATTCAAATTTAAACTTTAGAATTTAAACTCCAAATATATAGGGTTTGTTTTAGCTCTTGTATTTACATACCTGGAAAATAATAGGAGGCAATAAACGCTTGTTGATCAATTGATTGCTTGAGTGATGGAAGAATTACACATATTACTATGAGAAACAGTGTTGAATCGTGCATCTGGTATCAAGAAGACCTACATTCAATTCATTCCTCTGCCACAAAAAGCTATGGGACTACTTGGGAATCACATGATCTCAGGCAAGTCTCTAAAGCCATATGTTTGCAGACAAGTTGCAAATAGACATGGATGGAATGAATTGTCTAACTGGAAGCTTCCCTTAATCAATAAAACCACAACATCCCTAATTATGGTAATACTGGGTAGAATACACCAAGATGAGTAAGAAAAAGGCATTCAAACAGGAGATATGTCATCTGTCTGAGGGTACCAGAGAAAGCTCCATGAATGAAGTCGCATTTGTTTTGGGATTTAAAAGATGAGTAGACTTCTGACAAATGAAAGGATTGACAGAAATGGGGTGGGCAGGTGTGGAGCAGGCAGAGAGATCAGCGCTGGTTTAGCATCAACATCTCTCTAAATTCAGCCCACTCGAACCTTCTAGTCTCTCCAACTCTGCCCCTGGCTCCTTCCTCATTGTCTCCTCCAATTGATCAAGAGATTATCAGGGTAACTTTGATTGGAGACTTATGCCATCTGAAACCTCCTGTTAGAAACACTGTCAACCTCTTCTTTTGCTGGGGAGGTAAACTTAAGCAAGTCCAGGTGTTTTCACTTCAGAGACTCCAATGGCAACAATACACTCAGCACTTGGAAGCTAACAAATTTGCTATGTCACAATTGATAATCAACTCTAGTAAAAGAATGTCCAAATCAATTGAGCTTTCGCGGGGGCAAACCGACTGGACACAGGCAGGCTCCCAGCAAAAGTAGGCCAAGCTTGATAAATTTGCCCTTATTATAGCTATTGATGTTTAAATTTCTTCAGGGATGTTGTTACATGGGTGCCTAGCGGTGACAGAGGTACGATGACCTCCTTCGATCCTTAATCTACACCTGTTAGTTGGCTCCCTAGTTGCTTGTGAGTATACTCAAGCTTAAAGGTTAACAAAAGAAAAACAGGCCGAGTTTACGCGACTGCAGCAACGGATCAATGCAGAGTAAATAACCTTCTCTGTCTTATTTCCCCAAGCATTATTGATCCAAGTTCTTTGTTCTTTGTCATGTTTCTGTCTTCTTATCCCAGGGGACACTAAACGATCAGCTCATATTGGACATGTTAACTGGCACATTATGACAGCTACCATTTTGTCACTCAAGGTACTGCTATATATATATAAAGACTCTCACGTCAAAGTTTCCTAACACACCCTCTGAAAATAAGCTTCAGACAGAGGCTTTCAAGTCACTTGTTTCTTTCTTTCATTCTCTCAACCTCCTTCAACCCCTGACCTCAGGATATTTTGTGTAGAATTCTACAGCGTCGGCAAATTTATTTATTTTTTTTAACTGCCACTATCCATAACAGCAAATAATGACACGCTGGTTTGTATATGTGTGCACACTTGAAACGTTTTCAGGCAGCAGCATAAACTGACATGGATCTTGACCATCTGGGTCTTAATTTTTATTTAGCATGGGAGCACGTTCATTTGCAAGAGTAGGTGGATAGGAAATCATATTGTCATAAGGGTACTGTACAGATCTCTGGAATATTGCAGATATCTTTCCAGTCATGTTAAGCTCAGACTTAATCTGTTAGCTGTGTAAAGGTTTCTGAGGTCTTAACTGCTCTATAAACTGGCAGATTTGTGGTTGAAGTGATTGTTCATTTGAAGACTATTGGATTTCTAACAAAATTAATTGGATTTCCTTCCTTATGAATGTTGTTTCAACATGCCCCATGTCAAAGTAAAAGTTTGCCAATAATGATTCTAGAAAAAAAAGGATATTGGGAAGCATGGGAACCTGTTTTTACTAATTTATATTCTATTTATCTAGGATGCAGAAGCTTGAAAAGAAAATTTTTCTCTATTTATTAAAAAAAGAATAAAACAAAACACTCTGGTTGAGTCATCCAATTGATAGAAGTAAGTGTTGTGTGCACTTCTAGTGCCTAGCTATGGATATTGCAAGTTTGGGTGATTCTATTCTGCAAATTCACATGGTATTAAAGAATAATATAGAGACATTTTGTGGATTGAATGACAGTTCTGGAGGTAGCAGGAATACATGTAAGTTGGAAGTAATTGGAGAAGAAAAAATATTGATATCTGAGCATTATTTCATGTCTGCTCTTTGTGTTGTCTGTCACATAGCTATCAAATGGCTTGAATTCTACTCATTCTGCATGGAGGATATAATCAATTAACAGCACCAGACTATTGGTTTTTCTTTTTTAGATATTGTTTCTAACAATTATAATTGGCTATATTTATAATTGGATTTAATACCTTTAAGCCAAAACTAAAGACACAGCAATGTGAAAAACATGTATTTCTTATTATAGAGTCATTTAGATCCTCTATTTTTCAACTTAATTCTACTTCGCTTATTGTCTTATGTCTTGAATTACATGGCCAAATGTGCTTTCTGTAACCACAGCTATTCATTTTTTGCATACTTCATTTTCTTCAGAGAATCTTTTCTTTCTTAAGTGTTTGTGTAATTGTATATTTGTATATATGCATGTTATCAGAAACATTCCCCACTATTTGCTCTTAATCTAGTGGATTCAATCTACTGAATAATCACCTTTTCAAGTCATGTATTGATAAATGAGATACTTTCCATCAGTTCTCAACTTGGAGATAACGTTAATGAGCATTCCTATAAAATATGAAACTGGTTATGAAGAATGTTCAGTGCTTTTAACCTTCAGTGTACTTTATACATTAATTAGTGAAAACAATCTCTATCACAAAAATAGGAAAGAAAAAAGATTGGTCAGTCTATCTTTTACAAATAAAAACACTATATGCAAAATATTTTAATGTACTCGCTTCAGAGAGGGCTGAAAGCTAATCCAGGATAGATGACAGAAGCTGTAACTTGATTCTTGCTACTAGTGAAAGACCTTCTGGAATGATAGATAAATGTCATCTTTCTAGGATGCTCATAGTTCCTGTGGTAATTCTTAATGTTTATCTATGCATCCAGGACCAAAGAATAAGCTTATTGGTCTAAATCTATTACTTGTGAAAATTTGGCATACATTGCAATTGAGTTTTTAGATACAGCTTTCATTTTTACCTTAAAAATCCCCCTTTCCTTGTCTCCTCCCACTGTAGTTATTGCATTTTTTGAGAAAAACATAGTGAAACTTTAATTGAATATAGAAATGAAATCACTACATGTGTTTCAACCTTTGTAGTTCTGCCAAATAACCTCCTTTTCCCCATCCTCCAAGTCATTGCTAGAAGTTAAAGGAGACTAAAGGACCATTTCCAAAGCTTTAAAGACATTTTCTTTTATAGGAAGAGCATGTTTGGGAATTGTTTATACTCAAAATGAGACTGTTGCTGACTTATATCATGCTTTTAGAGTCCCAAGGGTTTGCTGGAAATAGCCATCAATGCCACCCTGGGTTACAAATGAAGATGTCATCATGACCAATTTTCTAAAGGTTATAAGCTTCATTTTTAATTAAATAAAAAATAGAGTGTCAAGGTGGGTGTTTCTTATGAGACTTTTACTGTTATAAATAAACCTTGGAAAGCTTTCAAATCATCATGAAGATTTACTTCACTGAAGAAACTAGCCCTATATATAATGTTTTTCATTTGGCTATCTTAATTGCTGCACTAAATTTAGAGTCCTATCCATCACAGATTTGCATATCTAGATTGTTTGAGATACATTCAGATACACTAAACTTGGACAGCTTAGAGATGCCTTGGTACCCATTATAATCAATCAACATATATTTATTAAGCTCTATTATGGGCCAGGCACCCTGCTAAGGGGTACTAATGCAAAGAAAGAAGTAATCTCTACTTTCAGGAAGCTTATATTCTAACTCAGTAAATAAGAAGTCTATGTATGTGCATAATCATATACATGCATATATGTATGCATTTGTTTTATATGTTGTTATATTATTTGTTATAATACACACAATTATATGTTACATACAAATTACATAAAACATATGTGTGTGTGTAAGCAAAAGACTGTCAAATTCAAGATATCAGGAAAAGCTTTAGGTAATAGATGATGCTTGAGTTGTGTCTTAAAGAAAAAGAGGGATTTCTCAATCAGTTGTATATAAGGACAATGTTTAATAAATGATTCTCAAAATCTTGTTATGTAAATGGCCACAGTAGAACCCCCTTCATTTCTTTTCTATTTTACATAGAAGAAGGAGGAAAACTAAGAGATACTTTCTTTCAGGGATAGGGCACATCAGGCCTGTGGGCCATATAAGACCCATGAAAATCATTTGATAAGGTAAATGCAGGCCACAATGAGCTGAAAGCTAAGTACAACAACCTCACCCTCCTTGAATTCTATAAGCTAATAATTTTGTGTGGCCTAAAAGAAAGTGTCTCTTAGTTTTCCTTCTTCTATGTAAAATAGAAAAGAAATGATAGGGGTTCTACTGTGACCATTTACATAACAAGATTTTGAGAAGCATTTATTAAATATTGTCCTTATACAACTATTGAGAAAATCCTTCTTTTCCTTTATGACATAACTCAAGCATCATCTATTACCTAAAGCCTTTCCTGATAACTTGAATTTGACTTTCTTTTACTTACACATAAACTTGCATCAGTGCTTAAGGCCTAGCAAACATCAAGCACTTGAATGTTGACTGAAAAGAATCCACAAGAAATAGATTATATTGTATGTGCGTGCATACACACATGTACACATACTTGTATATACACTTGCACATGTGGGTATATATGTATACACGCATATATACACAAATTATCTTGTATAGACCAACAGTGCAAATAGTTCTAAATAAACAGAATACAAATTAAGAAAAAAAAAGTTTGAGCTATACTTTAAGTACTTAATACAATTAGTTGTATTAATACAAGTAGAGATGCTCCCTGTGGCAATATGGTATAGTGGTTAAAGTACTGCACTTGACTCCATATTTCCCCTCAGATACTTACTAGCTGTGTGACTTTGGACACTTGTATGACCCTTAACTTCTTTAGCATCATTTTCTTCACCTATAAAATAAATGGATGGGAGCACATAGCCTCTAAGATCACTTCCAGGTCTAAATATAGACCACAATGTCTATGTGGTAGAGAACAGAGTTTCTAAACATGCAGCTGCTAGACCACTACCTGGAATGTCCGAACCAGATTAAAATGTAATTGAGGAATTTTAACAAAATAAATAAAAATACATTGTAATGTATCCCACGTAGAGATCCATTTCTATTTGAATTTAATACCAATGTTATAGAAGACTGTGTCCCTGAGTTTCTGAGCATGAAAAAAATTTATCACCAGCACATTGTTAATCGCCTTCTCTGAATATAGGAGGACTGAAATTTAGACAAAAGCTAAAATCTGTATTTTAAGATCAGTTTGTCTTTTGATATCACATTAAGTCTTTTTAGCTTGATAGAATCTCCTAATTGTGTATTCTACATCCTGGCCTTTGGCAGCTCAAGGTTTACCTCCATCCTACGTTGAGGCATTGTAATAGGGTTTTTTGAAGCTTAATAATGTACAAATCATTACAATAGCTCTTATTGGGTAAAACTTTATCATCTATGAATGCTAATGCATGAAAAACAACTTGGCCTCATGATTAGATTAGAAAAGCAGGAGTTAGGAAGTCTTGAGTTCATATCCTACCCAGATACTTACTAGCTATGTTTAACTGAGCAAGTCATTCAACCTTTCCATACTTAGGTGACTCTCTAGTATTTAATTAAGAGTTGATATTTGTATTACTGGGAGAGAATGTAGTTCTGGCATGTGAAACAATAGCATAAATAAACAGTGGCAGAAGACTGAGTATGAGGAATAGAGGGAAGACCAAATTGGCTGGATTGTGGCTGACCATGTTTTAAAGAGTTTTAAAAGTCAAAAATTAGTTTATATTGGATCCTTGTGGCCATAGGGAACCTCTTGAGTTTAAGTAAGGGGTGTGACATCATTCAGTTTATTTATATTTATATATTTATACATATATATATATATTTAAGGAAAAACCTCTCATCAGCTCCTTATATGATAGATAGGAAAATGGAGTAACTTGAAGCCAATTAGGAGGCTATAGCAATTCTTAAAATGAGAGAGGCTAAGGGCCTAACCTATGGTGATGATTGTGTAAATAGAAAGGGTCAGATGTAAAAAATACTGCAGCCAATTCTTCTTGTTCCCTTCTAAACATCTGTAGTTTATTCAACCAATCTCTAGTCTGGAAATTATATGCCATTATTTCTCAATCCATTTCGATTCCCACTGAGGCAGATAGGTGGAGTTACTCAAATGATCCAAGATTGCTCCTTAAGATTGTTGTTTTTTCTTTTTTTTCTTGAAGAGGAACATGAATGCAGGGATACCATGACATGCAAATGTACTGGATTTAAGTGAGGGTGGCACAGTCTCACTTTCTCCTTCAGAGTTAATTAGGTCTAGTGGGAAGATATAGATCAGGATGATTGGAGAAGGGCCTGTATGTTGTGGGAAGCCTTGAGTCAACTCCCAATCAGTGATTCAAGTAAAGTTTAAAATGAGGCAGAGAATGGCCTCTTTTGTGTAGTCAAAACAAAAACTAAAGAAACAAACAAAGAACAAAAAAACCCCATTAATTTGGGAGGGGAAGACTCTCAAGATTTCTAGCTACAACAAAAACAATTGCCATTTATATTCATTCTGAGCCCAAACCAGGGCTTAAACTATGACTAAATAGAGCTTGGTTTAGACCTATTGTTGGCCAATAAATGAGACCTAAAATGATTTAGGTTTTAAAACATGCTACTGAAAAAATGAAATGTAGTTTCTAGAGGGAGAATGTAGCAAATGACAACTATAAATAATTTCATTATTACTGAACTTGGGAGTGCCCTCACCTTTCTGTTTCTCATTCAAATTTTGTCTACCAGTTTTCTTCCCTAACTGATTTCTAGGGCCCTTCTAGATCTAAATATATTAAATTATGATGCTTCATGGGCACAGTTTGGTGATATTGATTATAAAACATACTCGCAATGTGACAGTTCTCACTTTTAAACAGGAATGACAGAAATCTTTATCTGATACATTTGTGAGTAGAGGTAGAATTGCTGCCACCTAGAGAAAAAAGCAGCAGTTATGGGGAGTTATATTATCATTGAGCTCATCTGTTCCTCTCTACCTCTTTATAGGATTTTATTTGTGTATAGCAGTCTGAAGTATTTAGGGAATGAGGCAACTCAATGCCATCAAATTAATTTTAAGTATCTATTCAGAAACAGATATGGGCAAGTTCTCTGAGCTGCTCCTGATAGAAATTTTTGGAAGAGTTGATTTAGAGGATGTATAAAAGTTGGTAATGAACTTTGATTGTTTTAAGGGTGAATTATAGTGGTGGTAGAATTATATGAGATTGTTAATCTCATTGGTTTTTATGAGCATTGTGTACCAATTAAATTGTTACTTGATATGTGATTGAAGGTATGTCTCATATGTCTTGCATATGAAAATTTAAATATTCTTATTGGAAAGAATTATTTGTGAGCAATTTGCAGAGTAAGACTTTGTTCCAGGATTCTAAGACAGTAATTTTCCCCCAAGGAGATCAATTTAAAGAACCAGTGACCAGCAGTTATATTCCTCTAAAAAAAATAAAACAGAAGGACAATCTGGTAATCAGTTGGGAGGACAGTTCTGTTATGTTGGAGGTAATGGCGGAGTGGTGAGATTGGGGGCATTGTTACCCACTCATGTAGGGGTGTGTTTATTTCTTGAATTTCCTAGGCCTGAGCCTGAGAATAATGGGACATAAAAACTTAACCCAGTTAAAAGTGTAGGAATGGGGTTATGCCAGAGCTTGAATAATGTACCAATTCCCTCAGTGCCAACAGTGTTGGCCCAGCTGTTTTGCAGCACTCTTTGCCAGCTGGTCTCTGAGACGGAACAGTCCAGGAAACCATCAAGGGAATAGTAACAGGCTTAGAAGAATTTCCCCTGATCATTCCTGTGAGATTTTTATCCTTTTTAGCTTCTCAGGTTCCCAAGAGCTGGTCAAGTGGCCCAGATTAAAGCACCATGATCCACATAATGGAATTGTAGGAATCTTCAAGAATCCCAGACCCCTACAAGTGCCATCCTGACTGGGGAAGAGGAGATGCTTCTCCAGTTCTACATAGTCTCCACTATTTCTAAGCATCATTTACCCCTGGAGTGAAGAGAGAAACATTTCAAACAGACCAAGGGAATGAGCCTTTCTGAGAATTCCTCAGCCCGCCCAATTTAGAAGGCTTTTTACGCCCCTCCAAAACTGAGTCTTCCCAAATTGCTTAAACTTTTCTGGGCAAAGAGCTAAGGTGATGAATTGGAGGCTCCAGGTGTCTAGATTACATTTGTTCTTAACTTGAGATCTGCAAATTTACTTTTCAAAACATATTTTATAACCATTTTAATTTAATTGGTTTGATAATAAACCTATAAATTTTGTTATGCATTTAAAATATTTTTTGGAGAACTGTCATGTTTCTTTTTTTTGTTAATTTATTTTAAAATTTCAATAGTGATGACATTAAGTGTAGGCACCCAATGATGAGATTTGTGTAGGCATTAAATGTTGGGGTTTGGTTATATGACTAATTCATAGTGGCCTTTCTCTTTTGCCAAAAGATAGGTTTATTTGTAAGAAAAGGTTACAGGAAAAAATGAAGAGGTAAAACAGACACCAGAAGGGGTAAATATCAAGTAGATTTGGGAGAGCATATAGTTAGAAAGGGAAGGGAATTTAAAAATTTCCAATGGAAAAGACAAGTTCCCTAGGGGAACTTAAAATTAACCAGGAGAAAGGAAAAATACCATGAGATTGAAGTATGCCATTAACTGGCAGGCCAAATTGATAGAAGAGTTTAACACCCTAAAAGAGTTAGCTATCGGAAGGAGAAAGGAAACATGACACATGAGGGGACGGTATGAAAAGAAAGACACCAGGAGGTAGAATACCATGGGAGGCTAACCCAAAAGGGATTAAATAAAGATACCCATGGCAAAGACTATGGGACAGATTTATAGGGGAAATTTAACTTTGGGGGTTTGACATCACCTGGTTGTCTGGATACAGTAAGGTGGGGTACCAAGACTACCACAGGAGGTCAGACTATGAAGTTGAGTTGATCCCCATCAGAGCCCTTCTCTGCTTACCTCAAGGAGTAATCTTATCAGAACTTCAAGTATTCTGTGCCAATCCCACCTTGTGACCCAGGACCTCATCAACAGTATTTTATTTTTCCAACTCTATGCAAAGATATTTTTCAACATCATTTTAAAACAATTTTTTATTAAAGGTTTTTATTTTCAAAACATATGCATGGATAAATTTTCAACACTGACCCTTGCAAAACCTTATGTTTCAAATTTTTCACTCCCTTCCCTCCACCCCCTTCCCTGGATGGCAAGTAATCCAATATATTCAATATTTATTTTTATAAGATTCTGCGTTCCATTTTTTTCTCCCTTTCTCCCCTACCTTCTTCAGCCCCAAAAGAGCAAGCAATCTGTTATAGGTTATACATGTATAATCATTTTAAATATCTTTCCATATTAGTCATGTTATAAAAGAAAAATCAGAACAAAAAAGAGAAACCAAGAAAAAAAGCAAACAAACAACAAAAAAGATGAAAATGGTACGCTTCAATTTGTCCTCAGCTTCATAGTTCTCTTCTTAGATACTGATGACATCCCAAGTCTATTGTAATTGTCTTGGATCACTGTATTGCTGAGAACTAAGATTATTATAATTTGATCATCACATAATAATGTTAATTGTGTGCAATGTTTTTCTGTTCTCACTTTACTCAGCATCAGTTCATGTAAATCTTTTCAGGCTTTTCTGAACTATCATTTCTTATAGAACAATAATATTGCATTACATTCATTTACCTTAATTTATTCAGCCATTCCCCAATTGATGGACATCCATTTAATTTTCAATTCCTTGCCAACACAAAAGAGCTGAGTGCCATAAGTTTCACCATGTTCTCCTTCCTTAAAAGTAATCATAAGTTTGGAAAAAAAAATTAACAGCAAATTATTCTGATAAAGATCTCATTCTTAAATATAAAGAGAACTGAGTCAAATTTATCAGAATACAAATCATTCCCCAATTGATAAATGCTCAAAGGATGTGAACAGGCAGTTTTCAGATGAAGTAATTAAACCTAACTGTAGTCATGAAAAAATGCTCTAAATCACTATTGATTAGAGAAATTATAATTAAAATAACTCTGAGCTCCCACCCCTGCTTCTCAGATTGTCTATTATGATAGAAAAGGAAAATGACAAATGTTGGAGGTGATAAAGGAAAATCAAAAGATTAATATACTGTTGGTGAAGTTGTATAGATTCAATCATTCGACAGAGCAATTTGGAACTATGTCAAAAGGGCTATAAATCCATGTGTACCCTTGGACTAAGCAATAAAATTACTAGATCTGTATCCCAAAGGGATAAAAACAAAAGGAAAAAAGATTTCTATGTACAAAAATAATTACAGCACCTCTTTCACTGGTACCAAAGAACTGGAAATTGAGGAATGGCTGAGCAAATTGTTATTATATGATTCTGATGGAATAATATTGTGGTAAAAGAAATGACAAGCAAGATGCTCTCAGAAAAACCTGAACAATACTTACGTAAACTGATGTAAAGTGAAATGACCAGAATCAGGAGAACATTGCATATAGTTATTATTATTATTAACTGTGAATGACTTAGCTGTTCTCAACAATACGGTGATCCAAAACAATTCTGAAGGACTTATGATATCCATCTTCAGAAGGGGTGAAAATGATGGAGTCAAAATGTAAATAAAACAATAATCTTTACTTTCTTTTATTTTTCTTGTTTTTTTGGTTTTTGTTTTGTTTTGTCTGTGTTGTCTTTCATAACATGGCTTACACGGAAATGCACAAGTATAACCTATATCAATTTGTTTACATTCTCAATGGAGGGGCTTGGGGAAAGAAGGAAGGAGAGAATGTGGAGCTCAAAATTTGTGGGGAATTGTTACAATTGTTTTATAAGATTGGAGAAAAGTAAAATATTAAATTTGGTTTTTTTGGAATGAGCTTTTTCCCATAATTTGGGGTAAGTAATTTCCCATCTGTAGAGATTCAGTTCCTTCCTCTTTAAAATCAAGAACTGGAATAGATGAACCTTAAGGGATCTTATAGTTTTAATATTTTTATTTGAAAGACTTTCTTTTTTGTTGTTGTTTATGAAAGAGTAGTTACAACTGGTTTTTCTCCTTCACTATCAAGATAAAGGGAATCAGCAGCAGCTTTGCAATATTTTATGGTCTTGCCTCCTAGCATATTGTGGTCTTACTCTTTTGTCCCAGCAAACAAAGGTATGTTTCCAGTCATTTGCTCCACTGCTCTTTGCAGTGCTTGCCCCAATTGAAAACTTATCTAGTTATGACAGGGAGTTTTAAAGTCTCAATTAAAATTACATGATGTTTTCTTCCTTTTTCTCCTGATTTTTGAGAAAGCAAATATAGTAGAATAAGAAGCTACATTGTGGTTAGTTGAGGTGAAAGAGTCTATTAGTTTTTAATAGTTATAGTGCATACCATGTGAAGCAGTGTAATTTTGATTAAATGAAAGAAATATTCTTGTAGGTAGAAAACTCTGGTAGTCACTTGAATGGGAACCAAGACTTGTGATTCAATCTGCAAGTCCATGTAAATGTCTTTATGTATCTGAAATGCATGAAAAATACATAAGGCCTAACTTCATATTGAGGTTACAGCCTAAAACAGCCAAGTAGAATCTATTAAGTATGTAAATGTGCTAGGCACTGTGAAAAGCACTAGACATACAAAAAAAGGCAAAAGAAATATCGTCATTGTTCTCAAAAAACTCACAGTTTATCTATATCTATCTACTTTTAGACTATATATGTACATTCATTTTTTAAACCTATTTCCTTATGAGTCATTTTGGGAGAGAATAATACAACAAAAGGGAGAAACCATGAGAAGAAAAAAATAGAAGGAAAAAGTAAAAATAGTATGCTGTGATCTGCATTCAGTCTCCAGAATTTCCTCTATAGAAGCAGATGGCATTTTCACCCAAAGTTCATTAGAATGACTTGGATCACTGAATTGTTGAGAAGAGCCAAGTTTATCATAGTTGAACATCACACAAACTTCTTGTTGCTATGTATAATATTTTCGTAGTTATGCTTGCCTCTTTCAGTATCAGTTCAGGGAATCTTTCCAGGCTTTTCTAAAATCATCCTGTTTATTTTTTTTAATAGAACAATAATATCCCATTGCTTTCATATACTATGTTATTCAACCATTCCCCAACTGATGGACAGCTACTCATTTTCCAGTTTTTTGCCACTACAAAGAGTTCCTATAAACATTTTTCCCCAGGTGGGTCTTTTTCCTTCTTTTATGATTTCTTTGGGATGCAGACCCAGGTGTAACACTGCTGGATCAAAGGGTATGCACAGTTTTATAGTCCTTTTGGCCTATTCCAAATTGTTCTCCAGCAATGCATTAGCATCCCAGTTTTTCCACATCCTCCAACATTTACCAATATCTTTTACTGTTATCTAAGTGAATCTTAGAGATGTGAGGTGGTACCTCAGAGTTGTTTTAATTTTCATTTCTCTAATCAATAGTGTTTTAAGGCATTTTTTTTCATATGACTCTAGATGGCTTTAATTTCTTCATCTCAAAATTGTCTGTTCATTACCCTTTGACCACTTATCAATTGGGGTATGACTTGTTTCCTTATAAATTTGAATCAGCTTTCTACATATTTTAGAAATGAGGCCTTTATCAGAAACACTGCTGTACATTTTTTTCCCCCAGATTCTGCTTCCCTTCTAATCTTGGTTGCATTGTATTTTTGTGTGTGTGTGCAAAACCTTTTTAATTTAATGTAATCAAAATTATACATTTTGCCTTTAATAATATTCTCTAATTCTTCTTTGGCATAGATTCCTTTCTTCTCCAAAGATATGATAGATAAAGTATCCTTTGTTCTCCTAATTTGCTTATAGCATCATCCTTTACAT
Source organism: Myrmecobius fasciatus (assembly GCA_023553655.1). NCBI lineage: Eukaryota > Metazoa > Chordata > Mammalia > Dasyuromorphia > Myrmecobiidae > Myrmecobius > Myrmecobius fasciatus. The sequence continues at coordinate 20,106 of JAJPUD010020116.1, forward strand.
CTAAAACATGTATCTTTTGACCTTATTTTGGGATGAGGTATGAGATGCAGGTCTATGCCAATACTATTTTCTTTTTTTTTTTAATTAAAGCTTTTTATTTACAAAACATGCACAGATAATTTTCAACATTCACACTTCTACAACCTTGTGTTCCTAAGTTTTTCCCTCTCTTCCCTCCACCCTCTTCCCTAGATGGCAAGTAATCCAATATATATTAAACATGTGCAATTCTTCTATCCATATATCCACAAATATTCTGCACAAGAAAAATTAGATCAAAAAGAAAAAAATAAGAAAACAAAATGCAAGCAAATAACAAGAAAGTGAAAATATTATGTTGTGATCCACACTCAGTTTCCACAGTCTTTTCTCTGAAAAGTACATATGGCTCTCTTCCTCACAAGACCATTGGAACTGCCTGAATCACCTCATTGTTGAAAAGAGCCGTGTCTATCAGAATTGATCATCTTGTTGCTGTGTACCAAGTTCTACTCACTTCACTTATCATCAGCTCATGTGATTCTCTTCAGGCCTCTCTGAAATTATCCTGCTGATTGTTTCTTATAAATTTGAGTCAATTCCCTATATATTTTACAAATCAGGCCTTTATCAGAAACCTTGGATGTAAAATTTTGTTCCCAGTTGATTTCTTTTCTTCAAATCTTGTCTGCATTATTTTTGTTTGTACAAAACCTTTTTAATTTAATATAATGAAAATTATCCATTTTGCATTCCATAATGTACTCTAGTTATTTGGCCAAAAATTCCTTCCTTCTCCACAGATCTGAGAGGTAAACTATCTTTTGTTCTTCTAATTTGCTTATAGTATTACTCTTTATGTGTGACATACTATTTTCTAATTTTCCCAGCAATTTTTGTTAAATAATGAGTTTTTATCCCAGAAGTTGTAGTCTTTGAGTTTATCAAACAGTAGATTATTATAATCAGAGGTTAGTTTGTCTTGTGTATTTAACCTATTCCAGTAATCTACCACTCTATTTCTTAGCCAGTGCCAGATGGTTTTAATAACTGCTACTTTATATTAGTTTTAGGACTGATATTTCTAGGGTATAGTCCTTTGCATTTTTTCATTAGTTTGCTTGATATTCTTGACCTTTTATTCTTCCAGATGAATTTTAGTATTATTTTTTCTATGTCTATAAAAAATTTTTTTGGTAATTTGATTGTTATGGTACTGAACATGTAGACTAATTTAGATAGAATTGTCATTTTTATTAAATTAGCCAAGATTACCTATGAGCAATTAATATTTTCTAATTGTTTAGATCTGATTTTATGTGTGAAAAGTATTTTGTAAGTGTGGTCATATCACCCTTGGGCTTATTTTGACAAGTAGACATCCAAATATTTTATTTTATCTACAATTATTTCAAATGGAATTTCTCTTTTTATTCCTTGCTGCTGGGCGTTGTTCATATCACTTTGCTAAAGTTGCTAATTATTTTAAGCAGTTTTTAAAGTGATTCTCTAGGATTCTCCAAGAATACTCTCATATCAAATGCAAAGAAAGTGATAGTTTTATTTCCTCATTGCCTACTCTAAACTCTTTTCTTATTTCTAAAGCTAATATTTTTAGTATAATATTGAATAATAGTGGTGATAATGAGCATTTTTGTTTCACTCCTGATCTTACTGGGAATGCATCTAGCTTCTTCCCATATATATTCCCATATATATATATATTACATATAATGCTTTCTGATGGTTTTAGACAGATCCTACTTATCATTTTAAGGAAAACTCCATTTAATCCTATGTCTCTACTGTTTTTAACAGGAATGGGTGCTATATTTTGTAAAAACTTTTTTTCCTCCATCTATTGAGATTATCATATGAAATTTTTGCATCAATATTTATTAGGGAGATTGTTCTATAATTTTCCTTCTCTTATTTGGCACTTCCATGTTTAGGTATCAGCCTCATATTTGTGTCATAAAAGGAATTTGACAGGACTCCTTCTTTGCCTATTTTCCAAAATATTTTATATAATATTGGAATTAATTGTTCTTTAAATGTTTGATTGAATTCACTTGTAAATCCATCTAGCCCTGGAGATTTTTCTTATGGAGTTCATTAATAGGTTGTTCAATTTCTTTTTCTAAAGTGGGTTAAGTATTATTTTCTCTTCTGTTGATATGGATAATTTATATTTCTGTAAATATTCATTCATTTCAATTAAATTGTCAGATTTATTGGCATGTAGTTGGACAAAAGAGCTCCTAATTATTACTTTAGTTTCTTCTTCATTAGTGGTAAGTTCATCCTTTTTTCCTTTTGCTGCTCTTAATTTGGTTTTTTTTTCTAATCAAATTCAACAAAAGTTTATATATTTTGTCAATTTTTAAAATAAAACTGACTCAGTTTTATTTATTAGTTCAATAGTTATCTTACTTTCAATTTTATTAATCTCACCTTGAATTTTCAGAATTACTGATTTGGTATTTAATTGGGGGGGGTTAATTTGTTCCCTTTCTACATTATTTTAGTTGCATGCCTTATTCATTAGTTTCTTCTTTCTCTGTTTTATTCACATAATTATTTAGAGATATACATTTTTCCCTAAGAACTGTTTTGGCTACATCCCATAAGTTTTGGTATGTTGTCTCATTATTGTTATTCTCTTGGATGAAATTATTGATTTACTCATTATTTAGGATTAGACTGTATAATTTCCAATTAATTTTTAGTCTGTTTTTCCCTGACTATTGCATTTATTTTTTATTGCATTGTGATTTGAAAAGAATAGATTTATTATTTCTGTCTTTCTGCACTTGACTGGTGAGTTTTTTATATCCTAATATATGGTCAGTTTTTGTGTAGGTGCCATGTACCCCTGAAAAAAGAAAGGTATATTATTTTCTATCCCTATTCAATTTTTGCCAGAGGTCTATCCCTTTAACAAGATGTAGCTTCCTTCCTTATCTCTTTTGCTTTGTCTGACATCAGAATTGCTACCTCTGCTTTTTTTTTCAGCTGAAGTATAATATATTCTGCTCCAGCCTTTTAATTTTACTCTCTGTGTCTCTCTCTCTATTTCAAATGTGTTTCTTGTAAAAAAAAATATTGTGAAAATATGTTTTTTTTAATCCAATCTGCTATTTGCTTTCATTTTATGGGAGAATTCATTCTATTCACATTTACAGTTATGATTACCAGGTATATATTTCCCTCCCTCCCATTTTTCCCCATTTATCCTTTTTTCCTCTCTTTCCAACTGTCCCTTCTTACCAGTGTTTTGTTTCTGACCAAATCTTTTTAGATTTACACTCATTTCTATCACCCCTCCTCCTTTTTCTTATCCTTTTCTCCTACTTTTTCTTCCCTCTTTTCTATTCAGCTCCTCTCTTTTTTCTCTTCCTACTTCCCTACAGGGTAACATAAATTTCTATGTTCCACTGAGTCTGTATGCTATTCCCTCTAGGGCCCAAACTGCTGACATTAAGCTTCAGGCAATGCTCATCCCCCTTCTTCTTTCCCTCTTCTTTAATAGGTCTTTTGTGCCTCTTCACATGATCTAATTTATCCTATTTAACTTTCCTTTTCCTCTGTCTGCTCTGCTATGGGTTTATTGAATCAGTACCAAGGGTATGGTTGCTGATCTGCTGTGTTAAAGACCCTCTCACTGAATAGACAGTATCTGAGCTGGGCTGCATATCCCTTTCACTTCAGTGAGATTGATCTTTCTTCCAACCTATCTTGGGCTAGAAAATTGTCTCATTCCATCTCTTCATAGGATCTGTCATTCTAGACTGTTCAGATGCTTGGTTTTATGTGGTTTTTGAGGGAAACTGGGAGAGCTTGAGGAGCTTCCTGGCTTCATTCTGCCAACTTGACTCCATCTTCAGAAGACTGGAACTTATACTTTAATTGAAAGGAGGGAAGACCACATGCAAACAACTACATACAAACAAGATTTTTTACAAAATTAATTGAAGACAGTCTTGGAGAGAAGTCAGTAATATTAAGGAGGACTAGAAAAGGCTTCTTGCAGAAGCCTTAAGGCTTTAGTTTAAATTTGAAGTTAAGGATGCCAGGAGGTGGAGATGAAGGAGGTTATTCAAATTATGTCAAAACAGACAGGAAAACCAGGGAAAGTATTGAAGTAGAGTCATGTGACAATGACAGCAAGAAACCCAGTGTTACTGGATCACAGAACAATATGGAAAATATGATACAAAGGAGTAGAAAAGTAGGAGGCAGTCAAACATAGAATTTTATATTTGATCCTAATAGGGAGCTACTAGAATATTTTGAATAAAAAATTTTGAATAAATTTAAATAAAGACACACAGAGTAAGTTTAATGGCTGGAGAGTGTGAGAACATGAGAAATCGAGGATAACCCTCTGGTTGTGAACTTGGGTGACTGGGAAGGTGGGGCATTAGGATAAATATACAGCATCTGGTCATTTATCATTTTTCCTTTTATTTTGAAAGTGTATTGTCATAAAGGAAAAGTAATTTACAAAAATGTTACAAATAGTAATACGATTATCATAAGAGACTTTATGTTCCTTTCAGAAGTAAATCCAATAAAAAAAATGAAAATGTAGTAATAGAAATACATACAATTATTGCTCACGCTGATTTTGCTGAATTTATGCCAGACAAGTAAGGGTAGTCAACCATTTGCCAGAAGCATTTTCAATAAATGCAGAGTAAAGTAAAGAAGCCCTCTTTCTCCAATAAAACTTAATATCACAAATGATGATAAAACATTAAAAAGTATAACTAGAGGCAAAGACACATTATTTGTCAATGGCATGATATTCTATTTAGATAACTTCAGAGAATCAGAAAAGAGACTAATTGAAACAATGAATAGTTGTAGTAAGTTAGTGAGATACAAAAGAAATTCACAAAAACCAATAGCATTTCTATATAGCAATAGCAAAATGAAGGAAAAATAATAGAAAGTGAAATTCATTTCAAAATGAATAAAATATCTGAGAGTCAATCTATCAAGGCACATTAAAGAACACAGTTATAATTACAAAATACTCTTTAAAAAATAAAGAATGGGGGCAGCTAGATGGTGCAGTGGATAGAGCACCAGCCCTGAAGTCAGGAGGACCTGAGTTCAAATGTGCCCTCAGACAATTAACACATCCTAGCTGTGTGACCCAGGGCAAGTCACTTAACCCCAATTGCCTCAGCAAAAAAAAAAAAAAA